>WPAB01000144.1:0-51522 GCA_010134655.1 Fragaria nilgerrensis | reverse complement strand
GCCCCTTCAAAAATGATATTCAAGGGAAAATAAATGTTCCACAAAAGTTGGCTTACTATCAAAAAATATTCCAAAATCAAATGGTGGACGGTCATGTTATATGGAACTTTTAGAATGCATTGCCTCGTCTAGAGTTGTATTGAATTGTGGGTTATAAGTGGCAGCAGTACTGCTACGGCAGTAAAAGGTGCATTCTGATTCTGATCGATTTGTATCGACGCAAGTTCGATACCAACATGATGTCTCTCGCTGAACAGAAAAAAAGTACCAAAAGGCTCCAACTACCTATAATTAACAACAACAGATTTGATCAAAACAACTTAACTCAAGCAACTCACCTAATTCAATGAAAAAAAAAAAAATATAATGAATTGATGAGAAATGGTGAGATGGATAAACTTACATGACTCGCAAGGATGTAAAGAAAAAGTTAAATACACCTCTAACCCACAATTCAGAATCTGTGATCGCGACAGATGAAAGATAAATTCGATAGATTCTTGGCACATATTGGATTAGAAGAAAACCGCTCACAATCTTTCTTTTGAACAAGTAGTCATTGCCTCCAATGTTGAAAAACAATCCTACTATTAGCAGCTGGACAAAAAATGGTGGGTTAAAACTTTAAAAAGACCATAAATTACAGCCAGTTAATTATTAGCCAATCTCTAGCTAATAACTAGAAAGAGAGTTACGATATGTCTTACTTGTGGTATGGCAAAATAGCGAAAACGTCAGATAGAAAGATCGCCATGACAACTTGTGAGAAAATGCCTTTGCAAACTGAATCATTTGCTCCCGGGATACCGATTCATATCTAAAAACCAAACTTTCATCCTCTGAAACCCTTGAGAGTGCAAATTTGATAGCCACATATAGTTGGTATATGATATGCACCAGGAAAGTGATGTCTGTGACTGATCGGAAAATCAGAGCTGCAGTCTGCACTCTTTCGTCGTTCCCATACACTTTTTTCCTCGCTGGTGTATGGAATGTAAAAAACAAGGGATCAAATAAAACTGCAATCACACATGAAGTTACCAGTATCTTATTCCACCATGGGTTCAAAGCTGAAGAAACTCCGGCAACTGTTGGCCAATTCCATCTTTTGCTGCTTGCTTGAGGTTGTCCATGTTCGGGTGTCGGTTTTCGATGAGCCTCAGGACTATAGAAATCATAAGACATCTCTGGTCTAATGCTGATAGAAGAAAAACAAAAATAATGTAAATTAAATGAATCGAAGCCGTCAACTACTACAACTGACCACTGAACAAAAAGCTCAACGATCGAATCCGTAACCTAAATTTATCAGAGCCGATACCCTCTCGAACGGAGAAGTCGATCCTTTCCGAATTAAAGGAAAAGAAACAGTACTATATATATTGCAGAAAACTAACTTATTGCTAGGTTAATAAAACAAACCTCATTTGGATTTCATTGTTATCCCTGATGTTGAGCCATAATTATTTTATGCCTTTCTGTTACTGGATGAGATGGTCTCAGAATTACTAACACAGCCGATCGCGATGGTAGTCTTCGTACTCGAGCATTTTCCAATCCGCAGTGCTGAAATTTGGAAAAAATATATATATATATATGAAATTAGTTACAGCAATGACTGTGCTAGAAAGAGGAACAACGGTGGTCGGAAGCTAGAAAATTGTTAGTTTACGGTTTACAATCAAGCATAGAGACAGAATTACCAATTAAGAAGATACATGCAGTGAAAGAGTATTTTTTTTCTTACTTGAGGAAAGCAGGATCAACTAGACAATTAGTAGTACTGGGTAGCTAGCTATAGAGCAAAGATCGGCGCTCTACATTGAAGTAGCATACATAATAAGATTGCAAGATGGAAATTCAGCTGGAATCGATCATTAACTTGAAACCAGATTAATCTAAATAGCTAGCCTATGGAACCCAATTATGTCCAGATTAAGTTATATAGACTTATTTACCTGCATATATGTAGCACTAATTCATGGGACCCTAATTCATTTATTACTCATTAGTCAACAATGATAGTAGGGAATTAAAAACGACTAGGATTAATCAAGTCATGAGTTGGAGTGTGAACAAGTCATTAGTTTTTCTTAATTTTTAACTAATCAATATAGATTTTCATTAATTCAGTTACTAATTCGTTGCCAACCGTAGAACATGCGAATTTCATTTCCCAGTTATATATTCCTCATGCCTGAATGAATAAAGTCAATTACTTGCCCATATAAGAGGTTTTAGTCACATATAAAACATAAAGTCTGTTAATACAACTATACAAGTGAAAGTGTAAAACTTATAGGAACCTGTACTGTTTTGTGTCGGTAGTTGGTTCTAGCTAGGCCTTCAAGTTAAGATTGGCGCACACGAGGAACTGACTGAAATGCGATGGATGTTAGAACTTAGAACAATATTGGACTCGGACACTATCAATTAGTATCGGACATGGATCATTTTCAACTCAGTTTCGTAAGTACTCCAAGTTGTATATTTGTTGGTTTACATAGAAGTTCATTGTATTAAACCCATGTTGTATGAAATTAGTATTCTGATAGGACTATGCCTATGGAGGTGTTAACATAGAGTTGAATAAAGATTGGATCCGGTTTTGATCTAAAGGAGGTTAAGTCTCTGTGTTCTGCATCATTTTTGCACTGAGAAGAATCCTCATTGAGTTTGCTTTTGATTCATAAACACGTACAAAAGGTTTTGCATCTCCCTTTTGATTCTTTTTGTAGGTGTGCAGTGGCTCTAATAAGGTTGTCAGGATGGTTGCATCAAAGGCTGCAATGAAGGGTCGTATACTTGAGCATCGACCTCTGACTAGTGAAAAAAATTAATAAAAAAAAAAACATCATAACAACCAGAACTTTAGCTTCTTGTGAGCTATGAAATTTTAAGGTTTCATATTAACGTGCCAAGGTGTGGAGGTACGTATATGTTCGATATTCTTGCAAGTCATTGCTCGGTCATTGGCCTAAAGTTGTTGAAAGCACCGAACTGAGAAATCATCAACAATAATTGAAGAGAGAAAATGTTGAAGTCTAGTCTTTGTTTTTCTTTCTGGGAGCTGGTAGTTTAAGTCGATCAAATCCATCTAGCAGCTGGATGTCTTGTCACATCCACATGCATATCCGCCCTTTTCGAGCTTAGACCTTTAGACATACAGTAACCTTGGACAACACTCCTTTCCATAGTCAAACCTCGCTCAACTTGCAGTATTAGTTTTTTGCATATGTTGGTTATATGTTATAAACCAAAATCACTACAACAATAGTGGCAACGTACAGTACATAAATGTTGTTTTTCCCCTAATACCCCACCAATACGCACATATGGTTTAAGAGCCACACACATACGCGTTGCTCACTATTGTCGTAGTCCATATATGCCCATTACATGACCTCATTCTTTAGAAATTAATTTATAATTAACCTCTATTTTCTAGAATTTGGTTGACATAATGTACACTACCAAGGGATGAGAAAAAATAATGAGATGAGAAAGAGCTGGACTCTCTGTTTGTTTGTCTGTTTGTTTGATATATAATGCTATGTAGATTAAATTAGGAATGTGAAATCTACATTCTCTAAATTGTAATACACACTCTTATTTTTTTATTAAGAAGACAAAAGTTAAGTTATTGAGGACAAAATTTAAGTTATCAAAAATAAAAATAAAAATAAAAATTACAATTTATAAAGTGTGAATTTCAATTCCTATAATCAACACCGTCATCCGTAATCCGTAAGGAGTTGTCATGAGTGATGAGTCAGGTGTCGTCCTCTTGCTTCGGTCATCCCACTCTATCTGTATTGTTTTGATTAAGTCAACCCTTATGTTCATGTTCATATTTGCAAGTGATTTTGGGTGTAGATAATTAACTATATATGCATATGCAAGCATCTAATGCATAATTAGTCAAGGTTGATTATTATAATCATACACAATTTATGTTTAGTTAACACACAAAGGGCATCACCTCCCTTAGTTAATTACGTACTTACCATCTCTATTATCAGATACATATTATTTTATAATCATAAATAAGCCCCTTATATATTACCTCCTTTTTTTAGAAAAGTAAAACTTTATATAATAATAACCAATCATTACAACCAAATTAGATTAAATACAAAGCTTCATCCGATTTGGAGATCATTTGGGTACCGAATTAGATTAAATGAATCAACTGAACAAAATTTGTCCAAACAAAACCGTTCGTGTAAATCACAATTACGGAAGCCTAAATAATCTATAAATTGGATGAAACTTTGTAAGAATGATCTACATACTATGTTCTAGACACTAAACGGTGAAAATGTGACATAAAAGTGAGCGAAATGAGGAGCACCATACTTTAATTTCAAAACAGTGTCCCTTTCTAGAGGAGTTATATATAGGCCTTCTCGCTAAGAACTAACGCCCACGAGAAACCTTATTGAAACGCGATAGCATGGACTTCCAAACTCACCGCATAACTATATGTATCATGCGTCAATTACCCTTGCTTGGAAATATGAACATGATGTACAGTTTGGTTTCCTATAAATGCACGCTATGTTTAGTGAAACTAGGAAGGAACTTGACTATCCGTGAATTATCCGTGAAGTTATAGAGTTTCATATCACACATTCACACACCAAGGTGTGGAGACGTAGGCCTAAAGTTTTTGAAAGCACCAAACTGAGAAATCATCAACAATAATTGAAGATAGAAAATGTTGAAGTCTAGTCTAGTAGTCTTTGTTTTTCTTTCTAGGAGTTTAAGTCGGATCAATCCATCTAGCAGCTGGATGTCTTACATTCACATGATGCATATCCTCCCTTGGAGCTTGGACAACACATATTAATTTACAATCATAGATATTTGTTTCCATTGGTCTATTGGAAACATTTTTTTATTTTTCCTCATGGGAATCAGATCACTATACTCTATTACTACTACTCTATTCTATCAGCATATGCAAGCATCTAATGGATAATTAGTCAAGGTTGATTATATATAATCATACACTAAGTAACACATATCTGTGAACATCTACCTCTCTTAGTTAGCTAAGTACGTACTGACTATTTTTATCAGATACATATTAATTTATAATCATAAATATACGTTATCTCAATCATTGGTTAATTAGACATAATTTAACAACCTCAAATTCTAGTTTATCATTGACTTAGTGTCACTAGCAATAGTTTACTTACCTGTTGCGCACTTGTGCATGTGTTTGATCTTGATTGAAGTAAAAAAGAAGAAGAATGAACCGAGTAATAATTATATTTATTTATACACACATATATACTACATTAATTTGCATTATCGCATGCACTATTATAATAATCTATATAATATTCTCTCATCGTGTTCGATATAAAATAGACACAAACTCAATTTTACTCTGTGTTCACATAAATTAAAACCCATATATATCATAATTAAGGATTATTTTGGTATGACCCGTGATGTCATGGGGTCCTCGGAGCCGAGAAGGTAAAGCAAGAAGCAACTCATGGTTAAGAAGGAAGCTCCATAGTCGATCACGTGAATATATGCATCTCGACTAGCCCTAAATCAACCCTTATGTTCATGTTCATATTTGCTAATGACTTTTGGCGTAGATATATATGTTTATGCACCTATTGAAGATCGAAAAATGGTTGTTGCAACTATGTAAGTCATATCTCATTTTATGTTTGAGGATAGCTTGTTGTAGTTGGTCCTATTTTAGGTTTCTTCTCTTTTAAATAAATAGCAAATCAAACGCGCGTATTATTTCTTCAGAGAGATACGGTAGACTAAAATGAAAATGACTCCCCTACTGTTGAACTATATAAATGGGTACGTATCGGTACTAATCGTTCATTTTCTGTTGAAGTCATAATTAGCTATGAACATAAATCGGAGTGTTGTTGTAATAAGGATTTTAATTATATGCGTGTGGAGTAATAAGAAGAGGCGGACAATTTTCATAAACAAAGGGGTGTATACTAAGTAACACATATATGTGAACATCTACCTAGCTCCCTTATTTAGTACTAACCATCTTTATCAGATACATATTAATTTACAATCATAAATATATGTTACCTCGATCGTTGTTTAGACATAATTTAACAATCTCATATTCTAGCTTATAGTTAGTGTCACTTGCGATAGTTTACTTACCTGTTGCGCAGTGTACGTTGATTGAAGAAAAAAAGAATAAGAATGAACTGAATAATAATCGTATATGCAAACATTAATTTACATTATTGCATGCAATTGTCTTTGTTATAATTTGTTTCCAAAACATAGCCCCTATCTCTATATAATATTCTCTCATCGTGTTCGATATAAAATAAACACAAACTAAATTTGACTTTCTGTTTACGTAAATTAAAACCCATATAATAATTAAGGATTATTTTGGCATGACTCATGATGTCGTCCTCTTGCTTCCGTCATGGCCTCGGAGCCGAGAAGGTAAATTGGTTGTTGCAACTATGTATCTCATATCTCATTTTATGTGTGAGGATAGTTTGTTGTAGTTGGTCCTATTTTATGTTTCTTCTCTTCTAATTAAATAGCAAATAAAGCGTTTGTATTATTTCTTCGGAGAGAGCTACGGTAGACTAATTAAAATGAAAATGACTCCCTTACCGTTGAACTATATATATAAATGGGTACGTACTGGTATTAAGAGCATCTTTAGCAATGCTAGTAATTTTGTATTCAAATTTTAGCCAAAATAGCTAAAAAGTTATTTTGACTAACCAATTTAGAAATCCCTCTACATCGGTACTCTCTATTTCAACTAAAGTTTGATTTATATTATCGAATAAATAAAGAAAAAATCATTTAAATGTGTTATTATTACATAAAATGACTTAAAATGAATATTTTGAATTAACATAAATTATAGAGAGCCTCATCTCGTTACCTAAATATAACTAGCGAGACGAGATAGTTAAAAGTTAAAATTGCTAGCCACTTAAAGCATCTTTAGCAATGCTAGCCATTTTAAAGTTAAATTTTAGTCTAAAAGCATATTCAGTAGTGTAACTAAAACTATAGTTAAATTTAGCAATTGTTATAAAAATTTGGCTCCAACAGTTATTGCTAAGTGTAAGTTAAGTAATATTTTTAACGAATTACAAATTAACACATGGAGAAAAAAAGGAGGGAAAATATAAGTATTTATTTAGTAATTCATGGCTCAGTTGACAAATTTATCAATTTTGTTTAGCAATCCTTAAATTTAGCAACTATTTAGGTATACTGTTGGAGCTCCTATTTATTCAAAAGTTGACAAATTTCAAAAAAAAAAATGATTTAGCAATACTGCTGGAAATGCTCTAATTAGCTAAAATGTCATTTTGGCTAGCCAATTTAGAAATGCGGCTACATCAATGCTCTCTATTTTAGCTAGCATTACATCAACATTATTCTTCAAAAAAAGATTAAATAGTTTAAATATATTTATATATCACGTAAAATATCTTACAAGAAATTAATATACATATTAAATTATAGCGCTAGTCTCATATGAGTCATCTCACCCTCTATATTTAGCTAGCGAGATAGCTAAAAGTCATAATAACTAAATTTTGGCTAGTATGGTAGAGCTCCGAAAATATTTAAAAAAACTAAACACGCTATCTAAAATATCTAAAAACTAAAATAGAGTCTGCTAAAGTTGTACTTACTAGTCTGCTGGAGCTGGTAAAATTTATAAAAAACTAAACTTGCTCTCTAAAATGATTAAGGAGCCAATATAGAGAATATGCTAAAGATGCTCTAATATCGTATCTTTTTGTTGAAGTCATAATTGGCTATGAACATAAATCGGAGTGTTGTTGTAATAAGGATTAATTATATATGTGGAGTAACAAGAAGAGGCGGACAATTTTCATAAAGCAAGCGAAGTACAAATATTTTACCACTCGATCACATTTTGGCCAAAAGGAATTTTTTACAACAGATCGATATTACTGTCATTACATGCATTCAGCCATATCTTTTATTAAACACAGCATACTCAAAAGTACGTAGTAAAGAAAATTAAGAACGACACTACATAGTTAACTAGCTATGAAAGAAAATTCGAAGCTATATAGCTAGCTAGCTAATTGATGAATTATCTCCCACCATCATAAGGCCTCATCATCTGGGCTTGATTCTGCATGCTCTGGTCATAATCTATGCTGGTTATGACTTCACCTTCATCACTTCTAACATCAACAACGTAAGCGTTTGAAGGTGACGCTGCAAGCAAGTAATCGGTCTCTTTGGGGGAGGAGTCAGGCTTTCCTCCTGGATGCTTTCCCATAACTGCCAATATTGCCCCTAGCTCTGTTTCTACTTCTCTCATGGTAGGCCTATCATCTCCTTTCAAACTCAAACATCTTTTGGCGAGTTGGGCTACTTGTTCAGCTATTTCTAAGCTATCTTTGATAATTTCATGATCAAGAATATGATCCAAGTGATTATCTTCGACCGACTTTAAAAAACAATTGGCTAGGTTTTTCTCTGCCTCAAGCTTCTTGTTAGAATTAATTGCCACTTGACTCGTTATCAGCTCCACAAGGACAACCCCGAAACTGTAGACATCACTCTTCTCCGTCAGTGTGTGTGTCTGAATATATTCAGGATCCAAGTACCCTAGCGTCCCTTGCACCATAGTAGCCAGTTGAGTATTTTCATCTTCGGGAACCAATTTTGAAGCTCCAAAGTCTGATACTTTGGCTGTGCAATTCTCATCCAGTAGGATGTTAGATGCCTTGACATCTCGATGCAGAATTGGCGTGGAAGAAGCGCTGTAGTGCAAGTATGCTAGGGATCCAGCTGTTTCTGCTGCTATCTTCACTCGTTGCCCAAAGGAAAGAGGTCCTTTGCCTTTCTTTTTATGTATGTGTTCATAAAGTGTGCCATTGCTGACGAACTCGTACACTAATATAGGCGTTTTGGTCTCCAAACAACAACCTAAGAGTTTCACGACATTTCTATGCTTGATTCCAGAGAGAACAATCATCTCATTAATGAACTGCTTAGTGTGGGCAGTCCTACTTTCGGGGGTCATGGTGGGAGCATCAGTTTTTGACTTTTTTATGGCAACCACCTGCTTGTTGTCCGGCAATGTTCCCTTGTAAACCAATCCAAAGCCTCCTTCTCCAATTATTTCATTGGGATCAAACTTGTTGGTTGCCTTCTTAAGCTCTTCTAATTTAAAGATTCTGGGTGCCTGAGACCCTTTGTACTTCTGCATTTCTTGTGGTAACAAGAAGCCCCCATTGTCTTTGTAGTACCTGTCACAGAGCTGCTTGAACTTTCTTCTTTTCAGTACGCAGTATATCGAAAAAGTTATAATCAGTATGACTAGGAAGCTCAAAGAGACACCTGCAAAAATTCAAAAGAACGGATTACCACAACGTACTCAAATCCACTCCTCCAACTTAAAAAGAGCATCTCTAACAGAGTTATTAAAAAGAAACCGTTAAATTTATCAATTTTTAAGGTAAATATGAGCACCAATACAATAGTGAATGAGTTCGTATAAAACAACGTAATACTTAAAGAGGACAAATTTAAAAATTGATAGATAGAACTGACAAACTTGTCAATAATGGATTAATAGAGATGAGAGTGCTTCGAGAAAAAAAAAAAGAAAAGATGAGAGTGCGTACCCAGGGAAATTTTCATTTCTTTGTCATTTTTGCTGGAGGTTTCAGTGATTTGGACACACTTATTCTTGTCGTGGTCATCATTTCTATAGCCCTTGTGACATTTACAGGTGTAACTTCCAACTGAGTTTACGCAAGTTGAAGGACCAGTGCAAAGGGTTGAATTCTTGCACTCATTGATATCTGAAACAAAAAGACATCACATTTAGGGGAAGCTATATATAAAGCAAATCTAGAAACAATCACTTTCCTACATATAGATCATAAATTAACGCGAAATTAAGATGATTTGTGTGATTAATTACCTAGGCAATTATCGAGAAGGTATGGGTTCCCTTCGTAACCATCCTCGCACTGGCAAAAGTAACCACCACCAGCACGGTCAACACACTTGGAATTCACAGTCTTGCAAGCAAAAGCAGTCTCGTTCTTCTTCTTTGCTGCTTCGCAATTGTCACTTCCAATCGCCCAACTAGCAAGCACCGGAAGCTCCTGTCTTGCGCCCCGCAGTTCATCGAAACTTTTATTCCCCGCGAATGTGAAGTTGCGTTCATCCACAACGAAGCCGTAACTGCAAGGGTAGCTCAGGCCCCAACTGCCTGTTTGTCCGAGGCCGCTACCAACCGTCCACACATCCACCGTTATATTCTGCAGTCCGCTAGGGATAGAATTTACGGAGCACCCGAATCCGGTGCAAGTGTCGGGGAATCTCTTGCCGAATTCATCTTGACACAAGCTTACACCGCTGAACCCTACTTCAAAGAGCTGCTCAGGGTCTGTAACTTCAAGAGGATATCCTATGAGCTTGGTTACTTTGTTGCACCCGACGATGAAAACCTTGTTTTTGTCGGCGAGGGTGTAAGAAGGGGGAAGGTAGAGGGCACTGGGTATGTACAAGGAGCTGTTGTATTCATTGTCGGTGTAGCAGTTCCGGGACCAGGACACCATTACTTGCAGCGCACTCTCACCCACGAAAATGTTGGAAATTTTTGTGGCGAAGTTATAGCTATCCAAGAAATTTAGGGACGGTTGCGAGGTGTTGCAAGCGAGCTTGAATTGCTGTGATTCTTGTCCCGGCACATGTAGGTAACAACCGTCAGTGAGACCAAATGGATATGGAATTGAGACGCCACCACAGGTTTCCTTGCAGTCAGGCGGCGGGGATTGAGCAGCTGCTCGCATTGTGGATGCTAACAGCAGTACTGCGGCCAAAGAGATCAGTTGCAAAAGAAGCATTCTCCCATGTAAGGCCATTGGCACGGCTAATTTGATTGTTTGTGTTTGAAGTTGTGAGAAGCTAAGGTTAGCTTGAATGGTGATATATAGATGGAGATGGTATGCCTAACTAAAAAAAAAAAATGAAAGGAGTTTCACTTGTTTATTTTAATATAGAGTCTAGTATGCAAATGCGTTGTCAATTAGTTCATTTGCTCAGTCTTTCTTTTTCCTTAGTATATTCTGCAAATGACAAAGACCCGATGATTGCTCTTGCTGTCCTGACTTTTTTTGGGTAATATTGCTGTCCTGACAAATGCCTAGAAAGTCGACAAAGGCGTAAATTTTAGTTTTTACTTAGTAATGAAAGTTAATACTATACACGTACGGTAAGAAATTAAGTTAACCCGGCCAAGTGAGAAAGCAAGAAATTAAATAACCTGGTTAATTATGTTCATAAAGCGCAAGTATTGCTGAAGCAAGAAAATTGTTAAGTAGACGTGAACATATTTCTTGCTCTCTTAAATTGATAGCCATGATCTTCTCATTAATCATTTCGCATTTAATCAGTCACTCAAGAGGGACTAGATGGGAAAATTGCGAGACCATTCTTCTTCCTTCGTAGAATTAATTCTTAAAGGGATTTAGTAGTCAAGTTGGAGATGCTACGTACGTACATAAAGCAGTACGTAGAATTCTTTGCTCGGACGTCATTGACCTAAAGTGGTTCAAAGCACCAAACATCAATAATTCTTTGCTGGGAAATGTTAAAGTCTTAGTCTTTGTTTTAATTTCTTTCTGGGAGTTTACTTAAGTCGATCAATCCATCTAGCTGGATTATGTCTTACATTTCACATGCATATATATATATATATAGGCCTTCTCGGCTGCGGACGTCCGCACCGAAGGTTTCGGTGCGGATTTTCATTTTTGCACCACTTTCCGATCGAATTTCCTTAAACTTCCTTCTAGACATATGTAGATGATCTTGTGTAGATCATCTTTGTAAAATTTCAGCCAATTTGGTGATAGTTAAGGCCCTCAAAATCAAAAAACAAATAGAGATGATGAACCGGACAGAATTCTGTCCGTCGGTTTTGTAACACAAGTTTGAGGGCCTTAACGATCACCAAATTGGCTGAAATTTTGCAGAGATGATCTACACAAGATGATCTAGATATGTCTAGAAGGAAGTTTGAGGAAATTCGATCGGAAAGTGGTGCAAAAATGGAAATCCGCACCAAAAAATTGGTGCGGACGTCTGCAGTTGAGAAAAATCATATATATATATATATAGCCTTTCTTGGCTGCGGACGTCCGCACCAAAGTTTTTGGTGCGGATTTCTATTTTTGCACCACTTCTCGATCGAATTTCCTCAAACTTCTTTCTAGACATATCTATATCATCTTGTGTATATCATCTCTGCAAAATTTCAGCCAATTTGGTGATCGTTAAGGCTCTCAAACTTGCGTTACAAAACCGACGGACAAAATTATGTCCGGTTCAGACATATAACAGAAAAACGCAAGTTTGAGGGTCTTAACGATCACCAAATTGGCTGAAATTTTGCAAAGATGATATACACAAGATGATCTAGATATGTCTAGAAGGAAGTTTGAGGAAATTCAATCGGGAAGTGGTGCAAAAAATAGAAATCCGCACCAAAAACTTTGATGCGGACGTCTGCAGCCAAAAAGGGCTGTATAAATATATATATATATATATATATATATATTTATATCCTCCCTTAATTAATTCCTAGCTTAGACCTTTAGACATTAGGGGTTAAGTTAATTAGGAACCTTAAACAACACACCTCTTCAGAGTCAACCCTCTGTTGATACTTGATAATAATAGTAACCTCAACATGGACATGTGTACAGTATGTATTTTGATTTTGATATTATTAGTTTTTGTCATACGTACGTTGGGGATTCCCATATGTTGGGGCCTTTTGAGGGTATATGTTATTATAAGTCAAATAGTAGTGTTCACATGGTGACCAAGAAAATCATGATTAATCACCGTTGAATGTAAATCCAAAGCTGGAAAGTATGATTATAAAGTTAAATTGTTTTGTTTTCCATCTTTGAATTTACATTCAATGGTGATTGACTATGATTTTTTTAATAATCACTAATATGCCCACTACATTACCTCATTTTTGGAAACTAATTTATAATCATCAACCTCTAATTCTATAATTTGGTTGACAATGTCCACTTGTGATAGTTTTTTTTTTTTTTGGATGACCACTTGTGATAGTTTAGTTACCTGTTGTGTGTTGATGGAAGAAAAAGAAGAACCATACACACTACATTTCATTTGGTCTAATTTGTTTTTACGATCTTCGATCTTCTGGGAGTTGAAGTCCTTAGAACTCCAAGCACTCCATATCTCTTGCTGTCCTTACCTTTTTGAAGTCGGTGTGTAATAGCTGGAGGCTTTCTATCATCGTGAACTATAACAAATCAACACAAACCCGGCCAGTTAGACACTCTGTGTTTGTTAAGTACTATATATAATGTTATGTAAATAACACACTATAATCGTAAGGAGTTGTCATGATTGATGACTCATGATGTCGTCCTCTTGCTTCGGCCATCGGAGGCCAGAGTAGTGCATAAAACCTTACCATGTAAACCACGAGCTTTAACTTGAACAGTAATACAGGCATGCACAGTCTCCCAAACTCCATTAACGTACTGAATTGGTTTTGGTCATGTATGTTAATCTGAAATAAAATCGACGTGAATAACTCGTACGTTTCATTTACATATAATTTACTAATTAGACTAATTAATCAGACGTATAATATACAATCATTTGTTATCACACGTTCATGAGTAAGGCTAGGGAGTAAGGCTAGGGTGTACGTGTTAATGCATGTCATATATTAATTATGTTCTAAAGTCGTAAAATAAGTTCTCATAGTAATAATATTAGTCCTCAAAGTTGTAATATGAGTCCTTAAAGTTATAAAATTTTAGTTACAACATTATTCATCATGTGTCCTTAAATTAGTAATTGAGTTCTCAAAGTTGCATCAACTTTTCTTTTATCATTTGAGGACTCAATTATCACTTTAAGGCTTTTAAGCTTTAAGCACACATTTTACCACTTTAACGACACATGAGGACTGATGTAGTAATTATATTTTTTACAACTTTCAGGACTTTTAAGAACTCATTTTACAACTTTATGACATAATTGATATATGACATTTATGACAGAATTAATATATGACATGCATTAACTCGATCATTATAGAATTTTCTCACGTTCATGTATACCACTACAAAACTTGTACATAAAGTAAAGTATCGGCTTGTTTAAGTGACAGGGAGTGATGAATAAAGAAGAAGCAGGTAAATCCCTTCTACGTCACCAACTCGATCGATAGGGCTCCGGCTTCAATCATGCATATGCTGGAGTCGTCTATGCTTATCTGTCTGCTCCAATAATGTTGTTCATGTGCCTCATGTTCATCGAGGTGTTTATCTATTATTTCCGGACGGTTGAACGGTGAACACGGTGTTGATGCAGTGATATCCAATCAGCTCAAGTAATTGTAATACTTAGTTTTCCTCTTCTGTTTTTTTATTACTAAAATAAGGCAATTAGTAATATTTTACCACTCACATTTTGGCCAGAAGGAAAATTTACGACGGACCGATATTACTGTCAATACATGCATGCAGCATTGCACTCAACTGCAGCAGTACGATTACGTAATCTTTTATTAAACACAACACACTCAAAAGAACAACTCCATACATAACTAGCTATGAAAGAGATTCGAAGCTAGCTTGCCAATTGATGAACTATCTCCCACCATCATAAGGCTTCATCATCTGGGCTTGATTCTGCATGCTCTTGTCATAATCTATGCTGGTTATGACTTCACCTTCATCACTTCTAACATCAACAACGTAAGCGTTTGAAGGTGACGCTCTAAGCAAGTAATCTGTCTCTTTGGGGGAGGAGTCAGGCTTTCGTCCTGGATGCTTTGCCATAACTGCCAATATTACCTTAAGCTCCGTTTCTACTTCTTCCATGGTAGGCCTATCTTCTCCTTTCAAACTTAAACATCTTTTGGCGAGATGGGCTACTTGTTCGGCTATTTCGAAGCTTTCTTCTTTGATAATTTCACGATCACGAATCTGATCCAAGTTATTATCTGCCACCGACTTTAAAAAACAGTTTGCTAGGTTTTTCTCTGCCTCAAGCTTCTTGTTAGAAATTGCCACTTGACTTGTTATTAGCTCCACAAGGACAACCCCGAAACTATAGACATCACTCTTCTCCGTCAGTGCGTGTGACTGAAGATATTCAGGGTCCAAGTACCCTAGCGTCCCTTGCACTAAAGTAGCCATTTGAGTATTTTCATCTTCAGGAACCAATTTTGAAGCTCCAAAGTCTGATACTTTGGCTGTGCAATTCTCATCCAGTAGGATGTTAGATGCCTTGACATCTCGATGCAGAATTGGCGTGGAAGAAGCGCTGTAGTGCAAGTATGCTAGGGATCCTGCTGTTTCTGCTGCTATCTTCACTCGTTGCTCAAAGGAAAGAGGTCCTTTGCCTTTCTGTTTATGAATGTGCTCATAAAGTGTGCCATTGCTGACGAACTCGTACACTAATATAGGCGTTTTGGTCTCCAAACAACAACCTAAGAGCCTCACGACATTTCTATGCTTGATTCCAGAGAGAACAATCATCTCATTAATGAACTGCTTAGTGTGGGCGATCCTATTTTCAGGGGTCATGGTGGGAGCATCAGTTTTTGACTTCTTTATGGCAACCACCTGCTTGTTATCTGGCAATGTTCCCTTGTAAACCAATCCAAAGCCTCCTTCTCCAATTATATTAGTGGCATCAAACTTGTTGGTTGCCTTGTTAAGCTCTTCTAATTTAAAGATTCTGGGTGCCTGAGACCCTTTGTATTTCTGCATTTCTAGTGGTAACAAGAAGCCCCCATTGTCTTTGTAGTACTTGTCACAGAGTTGCTTGAACTTTCTTCTTTTCATTACGCAGTATATCGAAAATGTTATAATCAATATGACTAGGAAGCTCAAAGAGACACCTGCAAAAATTCAAAAGATCGGATCAGCCCAAACGTACTCAAATCCATTCCTACTACTTGACTATTGAGCATCTCTAGCAGAGGTGTTATTTAAAAAAAAAAAAAAAAAAAAAAAAAAAGGAAAGATGGAGAGTGCATACCCAGGGAAATTTTCATTTCTTTGTCATTTTTGCTGGAGGTTTCAGTGATTTGGACACACTTATTCTTGTCGTGGTCATCATTTCTGTAGCCCTTGTGACATTTACAAGTGTAACCTCCAATTGAGTTTATGCAAGTTGCAGGACCGCTGCAAAGGGTTGAGTTCTTATTGCACTCATTGATATCTGAAAACAAAAAAGACATGTATTAGATTTAGGGGAAGCTATATAAATCAAATATAGAAACCATCAGTTATATAGATCACAAAATTAACACGAAATTAAGATGATTTGTGTATGTATTACCTAGGCAATTATCGAGGAGGTATGGGTTCCCTTCGTAACCATCCTCACACTGGCAGAAGTAACCACCAGCAGCACGGTCGACACACTTGGAATTCACAGTCTTGCATGCAAAAGCAGTCTCGTTCTTCTTCTTTGCTGCTTCGCAGTTGTCATTCCCAATCGCCCAATTAGCAAGCACCGGAAGCTTCTTTATTGCGCCGGACCTCAGTGCATCAAAACTTTGATTCCCGGCGAATGTGAAGTTGCGTTCATCCACAACGAAGCCGTAACTGCAAGGGTAGCTCAGGCCCCACTGCGCCGTTGTTCCGAGGCTGGTACCGAGTGTCCACACACCCAACGTAATATTCTGCAGTCCACTAGGGATAGAATTTACTGAGCATCCGAATCCGGTGCAAGTCTCGGGGAATCTTTTGCCAAATTCATCTTGGCACAAGCTTACACCGCTGAGCGCTACTTCAAAGAGCTGCTCAGGGTCTGTAACATGAAGAGGATAACCTATGAGCTTCGTTACTTTGTTGCACCCAAGGTTATAAACCTTGTTTCTGTCGGAGAGGGTGTAAGAAGGCGGAAGATTAAGGTCCATGACTTTGTCCATGGAGGAGTTGTATGTATTGTTGGTGTAGCAGTTATAGGACGGGGCCATCATTACTTGCAGCGCACTCTCTTCCACAAAAATGTTGGCAATATTTGTGGGGAAGTTATCGCTGTCCGAGAACGGTAGGGATGGTTGGGAGGTGGTGGTGTTGCAAGTGATCTTGAATGGCTGCTGAGAATCTTGTCCCGGCACATATAGGTAACAACCATCAGTGAGACCAAATGGATATGGAACTGAGACACCACCGCAGCTCTCATTGCAGTCAGGCGGCGGGGCTTGAGCAGCTGCTAGCATTGTCGTTGCTAATAGCACTGCGGCCAAAGAGAGTTGCAAAAGAAGCATTCTCCCATGTAAGGCCATGGCACGTACGGCTCACTTTCTATGTATGTAACACAATATATAACAGGAAGAACAATGCTAGCTAGCTGCTGCAAAATTTGATTGTTTTGTGTTGAAGTTGTGAGAAGGCAAGGTTAGCTTGAATGGTGATTTATAGATGAGCCTGCCTAGTAGAAAATAATGGTAGCTGGTGTGAAATAAAAATGAGTGTGCTTCACTGCAAAATGCCTTGTCAATTGGTTCATTTGCTAAGTCTTTATTTTTTTTAATTAGTATCTTTTACAAATGACAAAGGCGCTCTCTACCGGAGATTGCTCTTCCAGACAAATGCCCAGAAAGTCGAACAAAGGCCTATACTTTTTTTAGTTTTCAACCAAGGTATCTCTTGAAATCGAAAAAAAAACTGTTAATTCATTTTCTTTGTGGCCATTTTTTTCTTGAGCAACGCAATAGGTCTTTTATTGATCAACAAAACCATACGTATGTAGTGATTTTATTATAATTGAAATTAATTAGCGAATGTAGTTAATCAGGATGCACCAAACTGTTACAAATTAAGTTGCACCTTTTCCTAGTGTGGGATATACTTCAATTCCTGATATAATATGTGACCAAAAGGAATGAGATTGTTAATATATAATAGCTAATTACTTTTGTTTTGGGTGACAAATTGGTGTCACAACTGAAGATATATTGATGGCCCTGTAGTCCTGTCCTTGCATACTCAACATGATTATGTGCATCGATCAGTGCATGCATATTCAGTAAATATGCTAAAAATTTCAATTATTTTTATTTTTCATTTTCTCTATTTTATATAATACGTTATAAAGTTACATATCACACCAAAGCTGGAGTAGGTATGATCGATATAAACACATTTTCTTGCAAATTCTTTGCTCGGTCATTGACCTTCAAAGCACCAAACTGATGAGAAATCATCAACAATAATTGAATTGAAGATGACTAGGAAATGTTAAAGTCTTAGTCTTTGTTTTAATTTAATTAGGAACCTTAAACAACACTCCTTTCAATCCATCTAGCTGGATGTCTTACATTTCACATGCATATATATCCTCCCTTAATTAATTCCTAGCTTAGACCTTTAGACATTGGAGGTTAAGTTTATTAGGAACCTTAAACAACACTCCTCTTCAGATCAGTCAACCCAATAGTAACCTCAACATGTACATGTGTATAGTAAGTATTTTGATTTTGATATTAGTTTTTGACATACGCTGGAGATTCCCATATGTTGGGGTCTTTGGGGTATAATGGTTATATGTTGTTATAAACCCCTAAACCAAAATATGCCCATTACGTTACCTCATTCTTTAGAAACTAATTTATAATCATCAACCTGTAATTCTATAATTTGGTTGACATAATGTCCACTTGTGATAGTTTTTTGTTTTGTTTTGTTTTTGTTTTGGATAACCACTTGTGATAGTTTAGTTACCTGTGTTGTGTGATGACGGAAGAAAAAGAAAATAATGTAATGAGAAAGAACCATACACACTACATTTGCATTTGTTATTTCTTCTTCTAGGAGTTAAAGTCATTAATTAGAACTCCAAGCACTCCGTATCTCTTGCTGTCCTTACATTTTTTAAGCCAGTATGTAATAGCTGGAGGCTTTCTATCATCGTGAACTATAACAAATCAACACAAACCCGGCTAGTTAGACTATGTACGTGTTTGTTAAACTATATATAATGTTACGTAAATAACACCGATTTAGGTGTTCACACACCGGGACTCAAGTCTCACCCTAGGAAATGTTAAAGTCTTAGGCTTTGTTTTAATTTTCAAATTCTGCAGTAACATTATCACAACAAAATATTAGTGTTTGAAATGAACACAGAATATGACAAGGTTTCGCTGCGCCGAAAACATAGAAGAACTTAAAATCAATAATTATGAAAATAGAAAAGCTACTGACATCAACTTCAAAAAATACTAACATAGGCACAGAAAGCTACAATCACTATGATGGAAAACCACTACAGCAGTTACATAAAGGTGCGGATTTGAAACAAAAGCTATGTACTGAAATCAGCTTGGAAAGATACTAACATAGGAACGTAAAGCTACTATCAATGTAATGGAAAACTACTAGAAATCTATAATAGTTACATAGAGCTACTGAATTGAAAACCTAAGATACTCACATCATGTTGAAGAGATACTACCAGAGACATAGAAAGCTACTATTACAATATCAAAAAGCTACTATGACCATATCAATAGAACACAATAAAAATGCATAGATACTACAACAGACACATAAAGAATAATTATGAAAAGCAACTGACATTTATTTACTGAACACAAAACACACAATGACATTATGTGGGAGCAGAAGTCCTAATTAATCTCCCTAATCGAGCTTTTTGTGAGAGAAAATCCGATATCCTGATCTTGAGAACAACAAATCATTTAGCAGAAAATCAAAACCAAGCAAAACTCCGAAATCACTACATATCAACCAATTATCAACATCATCACTTCACTAAATACACTTGCTTAAAAGTTTAAAATCACTACACATCAACCAATTCTACAATTGCACATCTTAGCCAAAAAATAGCTCCAAAAAAGTGAAGAGAATCAAAGAGCGAAGGCTCACTTTAAGGTTTACATTTGGAATCACAACAAAACCTTTGATCTCGGCCATTATCTTAGTCTTTCCTACTTCGATCTCACCACCGATAACTCATTGACATCATCCAAATAGCCGCTGCGTGAAAACGCAACAATCAAATTGAGGTTTCTGTAAACGAAATTTACAGATTCAAGTTCAAATTCAAACGAAATGGGAAACGAGATTTACTTGAGACCTAGCGGTGGTGGTGTGACGGTGAGGAGGAGCATCTTCGTCGACTTTAGGCGAGGTAGCTTCTGGCCGATCTTCTTCGTAGTCGTCTCCAGGTGTGGACGTTGCCGGAGCTCATTTTCTGCGAGATGGAGTTGAACGAGAGAGAGGGATTTTTTTTTTTGATAAAGAGAGATCGAGCGTGGTAGAATACAGAAGCTGGTAGCTGAGGGTATCTTAGATATAGAAGAAAATTAGGCTGGTGGATCTGGTCTTTGAAGTTGACTTATTTGGGTAAAAAAATATAGGGTGGACTTAAGTCTAAGGAAATGTTCAAAAGAGGACTTATATGAAATTTCTAATCTTTGAAATTAGCTAGATCTATTAATAATAGAGAAATTTGTCTCAATGATATCTCAACTTTCACTCCTTATAAACTTTGGTATCTCATGTTTTCAAAATATCAAAATGGTACCTCATATTCTTATTTTGACCTAACTTTAACAGTTGGAGGCGTTTACTCCGTTACAGAGACCGTTAACTCACTGTTTTTGAAGGATATTATTGTCATTACATGTCTTAACCTTTTTTTGTTTGTTTTCTCTCTATTTTGAATTTTCGATGGTCTATGCACTTGCCATGTTTGATTGCCAGACTTGTTTAAACCTTTTTTCTATTGAGAGCCACAATTCCATGATCACGGACAAATTGCTTGGAAAGGTTCTTCTTCTTCTTGTCAATGTTCATCATTCTTTCTCTCTCCCCGATAGCTACCGTTTACCCCGTAAACACCTTCCTCACCCCAGCACCCAAAATCTAGTCGGACAAAACCCACTCCACACCTGACCCAATTCCACAACCGCAAACATGCCGTCGTTCGACTCCTCCGTTTCCATCTCCAAACCCTGTTCGAGGTCTGCAATAGCCTCGAAGCAGCCACCGTCGCCTTCGGTGAGAAGCTCTCGATCCTAAATCCCCGGCTTGTTTTCTTGTTTTGCTGATATTATTGAGGCTATTGTTGCCATTCATAATTTTTATTTTTATTTTGGTCAGAAGTTGAAAGTCATATTGATGGTGAGAGATTGGAATAGTTATGAATCGATCTGATAATTGATAGCAAGATTTATGTTGGGTTGAAAAAGAGAATGGTTTTGGCTTTGATTGAAATTGTTCAAGAACGAGTGACTAATAAAGTTTTTGGGGGTGGAAACTGGAATCATGGTAAGAGATCCTCTCTCTCTCTCTCTCTCTCTCTCTCTCTCTCTCTCTCTCTCTCTCTCTCTCTCTCTCTCTCTCTCTCTCTCTCTATATCTATATATATATATATATATATATATATAACCCTTAATTCCTAGCTTAGACCTTTAGACATTTAAGTCAATTAGGAACCTAAAACAACACTCCTCTTCAGAGTCAACCGGCCCTCTGTAGATAATAATATAGTAACCTCAACATGTACATGTGTACAATAGGTATTTTGATTTTGATATTAATTTCTGACATACATTAAGGATTTCCTCTGGGGGACTTTTGAGGGTATATGTTATTATAAGTCAAATAGTAGACATGATCACCTTTTAGTGACCAAGAAAATCATAATCAATCATCGTTAGATGTAAATATAAAGGTATGAAGTATTATTATAAAGTTAAGTTGTTTTGTTTTCCATCTTTAAATTTACATCCAACGATGATTGACTACAATTTTCTTAATCATTAAATGACTATATGAACACCTATATAAGTCAAAATATGCCCACTACATTACCTCGTTCTTTGGAAACTAATTTATAATCATCAACCTCTAATTCTATAATTTGGTTGACAATGTCCACTTGTGATAGTTTTTTTTTTTTTTGGATGACCACTTGTGATAGTTTAGTTACCTGTTGTGTGTTGATGGAAGAAAAAGAAGAACCATACACACTACATTTCATTTGGTCTAATTTGTTTTTTCGATCTTCGATCTTCTAGGAGTTAAAGTCATTAGAACTCCAAGCACTCCATATCTCTTGCTGTCCTTACCTTTTTGAAGTCGGTGTGTAATAGCTGGAGGCTTTCTATCATCGTGAACTATAACAAATCAACACAAACCCGGCCAGTTAGACACTCTGTGTTTGTTAAACTATATATAATGTTATGTAAATAACACCATAATCGTAACGAGTTGTCATGATCGATGACTCATGATGTCGTCCTCTTGCTTCGGTCATCGGAGGCTATAGGAGCTGAGACTGTAACTCATGGCCAGAGTAGTGCATACTGTGCATGGCATAAATAGCTACTGGGCTGCTATTGGCTCCACACTTGGGCTCCTTCAAATCCATGAGTCCAGTCTCAAATATACCCGACTCGGTCTGAATCACAATCGACCAAATTACGCTTCTCTGGTCACTTTTGGGAGACCTTGTGTACGTGTTGTTGGTTAATTACACTTGATCTTTGAAACTAGCTAGATCCATTAATAATACTCAAAAAAGCTTGGCTTAGGCAGCTAATTAATTACCTGCCATCTAGAGCACAAACAGGTGAAGGTAACTGATCCCTCATGACCCTACTGATAACCTTCTGCAACTTCTGGCTAGCACTACCCTGAGTATCCAACTTATGAAGAGACCTTATTGTATGCTTTTTCTTCACTTGCCTGCGGCGACGGATTTCTTTTTCTATGGAAGATACTGCAAACTCCTCCAACACAGACTGGTCGAAATCTTTCAGATCCTTGTTCTTGGTGAAATTCCACCAGTACTTGATGGCTACACTCTTCAAGTCGTCTGCACTCAGCGAAAATGCTTCAACTTTAGTGACTGGCTTAACCATTCTTGTTGAGATCGGTAAGTCCTGGTAAGCGCTGAATTTGGATGCCCATTTGAGAAGTTCTTCTGCTCCATAGAAGTCCCCTTTCTCAAGAAACTTGGAACCAATTTTGCCACCTTTACCATTGGTCTTGTAAGTCTGTACCGTACCATGTGTGATGAAAATCATCCGATTCATAGGTCCTTCCTCTCGGATAATGCAACTGTCCTCCGGATAGTCCACCGGCTCAAGGTGTTCACAGATTGCTTTTAGCATTCTTACCCCCATAGTTTGAAGCATTGGCACCTAATCAAGTTCAAGAAAAACTTCAGTTATTAGCGATGGCTAGGCCTTTCCACTGTTATATTCACAAAGGAAATGCTTACTTTCTTGAGTGTAGCCAAACGAAGATAGCGCTTGATATATTTACTATGTGCTGAAGGAAGAACAGAGAGGATGTCCTCAACTGGAACATCTTTGTTCTGTTCAAGTTTCTGTTGTATGATTTGCATTATCACTACCTTCAAATTGCCAGGTAGGCCTTTTCTTGATAGCCACAAATCAACCTCTAAATTCTTCGTTTTCATCTTCCGTCTAAGCTTCTCTGATCTTGTAGTTGCAAACTGCAAATATGTCTGCAATAGTCCAGCATAGGTTTAGTTCATTAAGCATATTTCAAAATTCATTTCTAGGGAATATATGAGCATTAAGGTAGATATCATAAACTAGATGCCAACCTGCAAATTTCCAATGAGATATATAAACAATAGCAAGCCTATGATCGATATAAACACAGCAAAGAGGTTTTCCCATGCATAGGTGCTTGTATGGAGGTTTTGACCTAGAGAGCTGCACGGTTAGAAACAAATGCAGCAATTAGCTAGTCTATATATAAGAACAACATCTCCTAGGTCATGAAGATATGTAAACAAAGCAGAGAACAAGTAATATGCGCAAACCTCAGATTTCGCAGCCCCCACCAGAAGCAATTCAAGAATTTTTCAGGAAAATCAGTAGACTGCACTAGGCCGGAGTCAAGCGCATCAGCAAATATACCAAAATCAAAGGGCCTTCCTTTGTTCTCTTCCGGTAAGTTTATCGGACATGTTATGTTTAACAATCGGATATTTCTCAAACTAACTTGTCCTTCGCTACAACTATAGGTACTAAGTTGGCATCTATCGTGATGTTGGCAAACAGAATGCCAACAATCCATCTCTCGTTGAATGGCAAAGAAGTACCAAAGAGCTCCGAGTACCTTAAAACCAAAAACTACTTAACATTTGTTCTGCAAATTAAGACAATTGCATATAGGTGGAACTTATGAAAGAAATGTAACTAGCCTCAGTATTAGGACTTACATGACTTGCAAGGATGTATAGGAAGAAATTGAAAACACCTTTAGTCCACATGCTTGCTTTATTAAGAGTTCTCTTGCGTTCTCTGCACAATAAGTAAACGGGAAGAACTCGTGGGACAAATTGGAATATTATGAGAGTGTCGAAAAGCCTTCTTTCTTTTGAACATCCCGGACCCTTCATTTTCGAAAAGAAAATGAACATTGCCACCTGCAAATGGCAAGTATAAGTTCAAGCAACTAGCTAGAAAGAAAGAAATTAAACAACATTACACCATGAAAGGGTTCTCTTGATTACCTGGGGTATGGGAAGAATAGCTAAAATGTCAATAAGGACGTATGATCTATTAGTTTTCGCCCAAGCCCTCTTAGCTATTTCAAAAACATCACCAACTGATGTCTTCCCTTTCAAATCAGGAGATTCCGATTGTGCTTTCATCACCCCAGAAGCCTTTGATAACTTGGTTTGACGTATACTGGTCAAAATTCGCATAATAATGTCCGCAATGTAGAAGTGATCTGTGAGTAACCGTAAGACGAGGGCTACGGTCTTCAACCTTGTGTCAAAATATAGACACTTCTTACTCTCGTTAATGATCGGAATGTAGAAGAACAAAGGATCAAAGGAGACAGCAAACACACAAGATACTACAAATACGTTGTTCCACATAGGAAGGAAGTTCCCATTTCGATTGAAAATTGTATTGAAGGATAACCTGCAGCTTCTAGCTTCTTTTGTATCTCCTCCATCTTTTGGGGCAGATTCTGCCGTTGCAGTATTCTCTAACTCGCTATGTTCATCAACAACCGATCTTAAATCACACAACAAGACCACAAGTTACACTCATCACTATAATATACAAGAAGAAAATGCATAATCTTAAAGTGAGGTGAAGAACGACTGACCTCTGAGTTTTCTCTTCTTCCAAGTGCTCTACATTTACAGCTACTTCAGGGTTGGCCATATGACTCAAAACTGAATCGTTTTTCTATAACAATCCTCAATTTTGCAGCAACTGAATCGCCTTCGAAACAAAGATTGAGAAACATGCACTATACTCGATCAACTATAAGTGTGAATCAATAGCACCACATTCTATTATACTGACATGCAAGTTTGTTTGATATAAGCTCAGGATTCACTTCATTTCGTAAAGTTTTTTCCTTTCGGTATCAATGATTCCTTTTATTTTGTTTTTTTGGGTGAGTGATCAATGATTCATTCGGTAAAGTTGTATGAATTATTATAGTGGCCGAGTGGTATGAAATTAAAGAAAGAAGATAGGTTCTCCCTCGGACTGTTAGACAATGGGTCTGGGTCTTGGTCGTCTTCTTTTTGCTTCCACTATCATTCACATGTCTTTTTCTATGTTTGCCACCGCTTACGATATATCTCAACCCTAAACAACTCCTTCCTCTCTTGCCTATAGAGAAACTGTGAGTTGCAGAAAACCAGACTTCATGATACACGTGAAGTTGGTTTTTGTCTAGCACTGGAAAAGCCAACTTAGATGTATACAGTCGAAAGGTCTTCAGTGCGTTCAAGGGAAGTAGTAGTCACTCACCAATCACATCGATGTTAACACTGTCAAAAAAAGATTAACACAAAAAAACACAATTAATATGGTAAACACACTTAAGGCTAGAGTAAATGTAAGGCTAGGGTAATAATAAAAAATAAAAACTTAGTCCGCCGTTGTCAGCACCCATCTCCAACAAGGACCTCGACTCCTGCGGATTCCACTTCCACCTCCACCGCACCACTGCCAACTGCAACATCGACCACCTCAACAAGATCCTCGTCGCCGTCGGGTTCCCCAAGCGCGATTACACGCACGAAGATCAGATTTTCTTCGACCCGGATCGTCGACTCGTTGACCCACAACCACAACCCGAGGGTTTCTTTTCTCCGGTAGGGCATTCGGCGGAGAGTTGGGTTATGGGAATTTGGGGAGATGCAAATGCGTTAGTTTCCTTCGATGAGATAAAAAAGTATTTTGGGTTTTTAGATTTTACTGAAGTTTCACTTTTTTGGTTGCTAACCCCGTTTGTTTTTCTGTTAATATAGATGAGTGGTTCAGGAAGGCTTGTAAATAGGAATGAACTTATCCCTCATCTTAACTAGGACCGAAGCCCATTGTTTGGTTAATCAAGAGGCCCAACTAATTCAATCCTTAGGAAAATGAAATCACAACGGGGGCTGACTAGGTAAATGGTGTTATTGGTATGATACGCAATTTGGTACGAGGAAATTTTGGTGCCTGCTCCTGCAGTTAGGGCTCCATAGGTTCATGCATGCTTATATAGATTTGTGTTTGCATTTGTCATCCCCCACATGGTTTTTGTAGTTTCAGAATTGGAAGTCTGATAGTAATTGCTTTTAGTTATCGTAGCAAACTACCAGGTTTCTCTAGTGAAGTTGGGTAGGATGGTATCATGGTAGCAGGTCTTACATTGAAAACCATTTCAGAGGACATGTAAGCCCTGCTGCCACTTTTATCCAAGTCCAAAAATCACCCAACTATATCAAAGTGGAGTTTTACATTTTGGCCGTGTTTGGTAGAGTAGTTAAGATTCGATTAAGATTTCAAAATGTATTAGACTTCAGATTGGACATAAGATGTCAACTTCAAAGAATACGGTTGTTGTCACCCTATCATCCACTTTACTCGTCCTACAAGATGTTGATTTATTAAAAGACTAAATTACCTTAATACTAAATTACAATAAAGGACAATACATTGTTACAAATTACAAGCTTTTTCTTATCGTTTTTGTTTTACCAAGTACGTGCTTGAAACTGAATCTTTTTATAAAACCAATAATTTTTCTATCTAGAATTATCATCTTCAATAAGTAGAATTTCTTATGGAATCTTAAACAACCTTGTAGCTAGAAGACGAGGTAAACAGTTTTGAAGGAAAGGAGAGGAGGGAGATAGGTAATGGGCCAGTGGGCCTCTAATCTATTTGGGCTGTTTTTTGTGGCTTGGACGGGTTAGCTCGTCTCTCTAATCCTATAAAACGAATGCATGAACCCAAGTTTACAAGGCCCAATCCAGCCTTGCATAAATATTCAGAGTACTGGACATATTGTGTCTATTCCAACAATGAAGAGATCGAAGCAAGGCGGTTTCAAATCTTTAAGCCGAATATCATCACTATGCGCACCTTCTTTGTTGAACTTTTGCAGATAGAGATATTTGGCTATAAAAATCTGATACCGTCTTGCTCTCTCTTCAAATTGTTGGAGTACGTACGTAGATACGACCGTGCTCAGTGATCCAATCTTCAAACATCTGGGATAGATTCATTAGTGTTTTGTTTCTTCTGAGGAACTAGCGGAACAATATCCACTATAATCTTTGAAGATTTTTTGATAATATATATATATATGTATGTATATATATAGTGATTGAAGATAGAGAAATCCAATAATTAAGCACAAACCATAATCAATCTTAATTGAAACATTCAAATTAAAACAACACAATTTCACGTTCCGTGTAAAACCATGCATGCCAATTAAATCGACTTTGTCTTAATTATTAGCTAGTTGCCTTGTAAAATCAAAATGGATATATACCAAGTTGCGAGCTAGGGCAACACAAGCTATAGATAAACGTTGTTCATTGGCGAGTTCTGAGGCCCAATTCAACTGCCAACGGGTTTGCTCCGGAAACGACTGACTGCTGCTGCTATGGTACGTAGTACGCACTAGTACGTGCCGCCACCTCTCTTTCTTCAGGATTGAGGGCAATCAGGGCATTGGTGAACTTCCAAAGGCCTGCGCAGTTGTTGGCTACCTTTCTCAAGTCGCTGGCTATGAGAGTAAAGCCTTCCACTTTTGATGAGATCTCACATTCTCGTTCAAGCTAGGAAGTTTGGAGAAATGTTCGTCAGGTACTGCTACCCAACGTAGAAGTTGTTCCACTCCATAGGAATTGCCTTCCTTGAGTGTCTTGTTGATCTTTGAGTGAACTGGTGGGAATGAAAGAAATTTGCTCATACAACTCCGTTATCAAAACTCAAGTCTTATTTTTATTCTCAAATAATTGATATATTAAAACAGGCAATCACTGATCGATAACAAGTACCAAAGCTCAAGTACGTAGCGACGCAAATGAAGAAACGATGATATATATAACAATAAGAGTAAGTAGCAGCTAGCTTGAAGGATGGAGTTGATGGATAGCTAGCTAGCTAGCTAGCTGTAGCTGCTATATATGTAAAAGAAAATAATGCACAACGTACTGCGCGCCCTAGCTAGATCACTGCAGGCTAGCTAGGGGCGATTTGCAGCAGGCTTCAGCTTCGCATGCATCACCCACTGTAGCCGGTAGGATGGATATTTGATGTTGCTACAGTACGCTTCTTTGGCCCTTGTTGTTGCTGAAAGTGCCCGGCGGTGCCTTCTGATCAGCCGCCTCATCTTGAGAAGCATTATACTTGAAACCCGGCCACAAATATCCGCACCGACCGCACTCAGTTACTATGTTTCTCAAGTCACTGGCCATGAGGACAAACGCCTCTACCTTTGTGTGGCACCTGACATTTGCAACTGAGATAGGAAGCGCCGTAAAAGATGATGATGCTAATTGCAGAAGCATGTGTCCATAAGCATCACCCTTCTCGAGGAAGTGAGCTTCCGTGGACGAAGAAGTAACTAGTCCTCCTGACGTTGCTTTTCCAGAATGACTAGTCTGATGATCAGTAGCAGTCGTGTAAGTCCACATTGACCCATCTGTAATGAAGACCATTCTATCAAATGGTTTTCCCATTTTAAAAACCATTGTATTCTCCTGGTACTTGACCGGCTTCAGATAGTCGCACATCATCTTCAAAACTCTTCCATCCACCTCGCTAAGCATTGGTACCTACATATGTATGTATAAGCAGACCACTGATTAGTAAGCTAGCTTCAACAACACACACAACGTACTGATGACACAAGTCACAAACAAGGGTACTGTGACATACATTTCTTAGCGTCCTCATGCCGACAAATCGCTTCACAACTTTCCTGGTATACGGGGGAAGAATAGAGTATATATCATCCAGATCTGCACTTATGTCATTTTCCAACTTCTCTTTTATGTTTTTCATGATCTCTACCTTCATGTCCTTCTCGAGACCATTATTTTCGATCCAATTATCTATATCGTTCCTTTGATCCGAAGCTTCTCTCTTACCTCCTCCGCTCTGGTAGCTCTGGTAGTTGCCCTCTCCATATAAATCTGGATGTTGCATATAATTAAAAACTCCATCCATCAATTTAATCACATCCTCGATCAAATTAAATTAACCATTGCTATGTACAATAGCAAATATATATATAATACTGTATATACATAAGTAACATAACATATATGGGTGATCGATTAGGTTACCAACCTGTACATTTCCAATGAGGAATAAAAACAATAGCAAGCCGATGATAGAAATAAAATGGCAAAGCTGTTTTCCCACAGATAAGTACTTGTTGTTAAACTTGTACCAAAATTACTGCCAGACACAGAAGAAATTGTTAAATGAAGATTAATTGTAAAATGCTGGTTGATGAATGACCTGACCGAATTAAGCTATAAATGAAGATTTACCTCAAGTTTCGCAAGCCCCACCAAAAACAGTAACCAATCTTTTGTGGAACATTTTATTTTCCCTTGGATATCATTTTTGAGGGCATCAAAAAATATTCCAAAATCAAATGGTGGATCGATCATGTTATATGGAACTTTTAGAATGCACTGCTCGTCTAGAGTTGTATTGAATTGTGGGGTTATAAGTGCAGCAGTACTGTTATGGCAGTAAAAGGTGCATTCTGATTCTGATCGATTTGTATCTACGCAAGTCCGATACCAACATGATGTCTGTCGCTGAATAGAAAAGAAGTACCAAAGGGCTCCAACTACCTATAATTAACAACAAAAAATTTGATCAACACAAACTTAACTCAAGCAACTCACCTAATTGAAAGGAAAAAAAAACAAAAAACATAATGAATTGATGAGAAGATGTGAGATGGATAAACTTACATGACTCGCAAGGATGTAGAGAAAAAGATTAACTACACCTCTAACCCACAATGCAGATTCTGTGATCGCGACAGATGAAAGATAAAATTTGATAGATTCTTAGCACAAATTGAATTAGAAGAAAACCACTCACGATCTTTCTTCTTAACAAGTAGTCATTGCCTCCAATGTGGAAAAACAATCCTACTATTAGCAGCTGGACAACAAATCGGGGTTTAAAACAGCCAATCTCTAGCTAATAACGAGTTATGTCTTACTTGTGGTATGGGCAAAATAGCGAAAACGTCAGTTAGGAAAGATCGCCATGACAACTTGTGAGAAAATGCCTTTGCAAACTGAATCATTTGCTCTTGGGAACCGATTCATATATAAAAACCAAACTTTCATCCTCTGAAACCCTTGAGAGTGCAAATTTGATAGCCACATATAGTTGGTAATGATATGCACCAGGAAAGTGATGTCTGTGACTGATCGGAAAATCAGAGCGCAGTCTGCACTCTTTCGTCGTTTCCCATACACTTTTTTTCTCGCTGGTGTATGGAATGTAAAAGAACAAGGGATCAAATAAAACTGCAATCACACATGAAGTTCCCAGTATCTTATTCCACATGATGAGATGGTCTCAAAATACTAACACAGCCGATCGCGATGGTAGTCTTCGTACTCGAGCAATTTTCCAATCCGCAGTACTGAAATTTGAAAAAGAAAAAGAAAAATAATATGAAAATTAGTTACGGCAATGACTGGTGCATGTGGTTTAGATCTAGCTAGAAAGAGGAACAACGGTGGTCGGAAGCTAGAAAATTGTTAGTTTACGGTTTACAATCAAGCATAGAGACAGAATACCAATTACGGAAGATATATGCAGAGAAAGAGTATGTTTTTTCTTACTTGAGGAAAGCAGGATCAAATAGACAATTAGTAGTACTGGGTAGCTAGCTATAGAGCAAAGATTGGCGCTCTAGAATTGAGTAGCATACATTATAAGATTGAAAGATGGAAAGCTGGAATTGATCATTAACTTGAAACCAGATTAATCTGAAATAGCTAGCCTATGGAACCCAATTATGTCTAGATTAAGTTATATAGACTTTTCTTTTTCTTTGTTTTTTTTTTTTTTTTTTTGGAGGAGGAAGAAATATATTCATGCTCGTTAGACCTTTTATGTAGGAGTAATGTTTACATCATAAGGACATGAGTAATGAAAGTTATATAGACTTATTTACCTGATATGTTTAATGAAACTAGGAAGGAACTTGACTATCCGCGAAGTTATAAAAGTTTCATGAGAGCGTCTAGTATGGACTGCAGTGCCCATAGACTGTAGTTGAATTGACGCATGTTACCCACGCGTCGTTGAAGTTAACGACGTTAGGCACAAGTGAAGTTAGCGAAAAAACGGTGAGATAGAGATGGATCCAACTTGCTCTGTACTCGACGAAGAAGAAGAAGATAAACCACAGCCGAAAAAACTGAATCCAAAACTTTCATAACCTCAACATGTATATGTGTACAATACATATTTTGATTTTGATATTAGTTTCTGGCATTCGTTGGGGATTCCATATGTTAGGGTCTTTTGAGGGTATACGATGTTATAAACCAAATAGTAGTGTTCACATGGTCACTAGTGATCAAAGAAATCATACACTATACTCGATCAACTAAATTTGCAGCAGCTGAATCGCCTTCGAAACAAAGATTGAGAAACATGCACTATACTCGATCAACTATAAGTGTGAATCAATAGCACCACATTCTATGATACTGACATGCAAGTTGTTTGATATAAGCTCAGGATTCACTTCATTTGGTAAAGTTTTGTCTTTTTGGTATCAATGATTCCTTTTATTTTGTTTTTGGTGAGTGATTCAATGATTCATTCGGTAAAGTTGTATGAATTATTATAGTGACCGAGTGGTATGAAATTAATGAAAGAAGATAGGTCCTCCCTCGCACTGTTAGACAGTGGGTCTTGTTCTTGGTCTTGGTCGTTTTCTTTTTGCTTCCACTATCATTCACTTGTCTTTTTCTATGTTTGTTACCGCTTACGAATTACGATATATCTGAACCCTAACAACTCTTTCCTCCCTTGCCTATAAGTGGTGGATGAGAAATAGTCATCTAGAGAAACTGTGAGTTGGAAGAAAACCAAAGTTCATGATACACGTGAAGTTGGTTTTTGTCTAGCACTGGAATAGCCAACTTGGATGTATACAAGTTTCATATGTTTCGCAGTTTGAGAGGTTACATGAAGGCTTGTAAATAGGAATGCTTAATGAACTTATCCCTCATCTTAACTGGGCCCGAAGCCCATTGTTTGGTTAATCAAGAGGCCCAACTAAATTCAATCCTTGGGAAAATGAAGAAATCACAAACCGGGGCTGATTAGGTAAATGGTGTTATTTAGGGCTGGCATTTTGAGCTGAGCAAGCCGAAATTCCAGCCGAGCCAATATCGAGTTGTATCGAGAGTTCGGCTCTGCTCAACCGTATCGTATCATGTATTCGGCTTGACTACGAAATTGAGGTATTGCATACCTTCGATATACCGAGCCTACCGAAATACATGTATACTCCACATAATTCAAAAATAGTGGTGAATTTACAAAAGTTGAGTGTCAAAACCCTCACCTCATAGTTGCAAAGAGTAGTCTCAAACCACCAGACCACACGTCCTCTTACTACATAATATACAAAAGCTAAATATAAACATGTATGCATCAGTATCACTTAATTAGTCCTTTTCTTACTTCTTCTTTCACTTTATCAAATCCATTTTGTGTGGTTTCTTCGCCTCCTCCAGTTCTCCTCTATCATTATATGCAGAAGTGCAGAACGCTAGAACAGGTATGCAAGATCTTCCTCTTTGATTTTTTAATTTTTATCCTAAAGGCTTTCTTCGTTTCAATAATCTCCTTCAATTTTATCAATTTATCATCATCTCCATCATCAAAGCTGTATCATCTCCTCTTTCACAATTCACTTTTGTTTAGTTTCCTTCAGATCTTAGAATTTTGGTGAAGATTTGAGTTGGGTTTTCGTAATTTGCAGGTCTAGTATGCGAAACATATCATCCAAGCTTAGAAAATCGAATGGGTTGTAGCAGGTTTGGAATCAAATGAGCTTTCAATTACTGTTCTTTTCATCTTCTTCTCTAGATCGGTAATTCCGGTAATAACCGACGCCAAACCGACATTTTCGGCAACCGACTTGTCGGGATACCGATTTTTTGGATCGGTTACGGTTTGGAAATCTCTATACCAAAGAAGATCGGCTCGGTAGCCGGTTTGGGGCTAAAAAGTCGGTTACCGTACCGGTTCCAGCCCTAGTGTTATTGGTATGATACGCAATTTGGTAGGAGGCAATTTTAGCACCTGCTCCTGCAGTTAGGGCTCCATAGGTTCATGCATGCTTATACATAATGGAAAGATTTGTGTTTGCATTTGTCATCCCCCACATGGTTTTTGTAGTTTCAGAATTGGAAGTCTGATAGTAATTGCTTTAAGTTATCGTAGCAAACTACCAGGTTTCTCTAGTGAAGTTGGGTAGGTTGGTATCATGGTAGCAGGTCTACATGGAAAACCATTTCAGAGGACATGTAAGCCCTGCTGCCACTTTTATCCAAGTCCAAAAATCACCCAACTATATCAAAGTGGAGTTTACATTTTGGCCGTGTTTGGTAGATTTCGGATTGGACAGAAGATGTCAACTTCAAGATGTTGATTTATTAAAAGATTAAATTACCTTAATATTGAATTACAATAAAAGACAATACATTGTTACAAATTACAAGCGTTTTCTTATCGAGTACGTGCTTGAAATTGAATATTTTTATAAAACCAATAATTTTTCTGTCTAGAATTATCATCTTTAATAAGTAGAATTTCTTATGGAATCTTAAACAACCTTGTAGCTAGAAGACGAGGTAAACAGTTTTGAAGGAAAGGAGAGGAGGGAGATGGGTTATGGGCCAGTGGGCCTCTAATCTAATTGGGCTGTTTTTTGTGGCTTGGATGGGTTAGCTCGTCTCTCTATTCTTGTAAAACGAATGCATGACCCAATCCAGCCTTACATAAAAATTTAGAGTACTGTACATATTGTGTCTATTCCAACAATGAAGAGATCGAAGCAAGGCGGTTTCAAATCTTTAAGCCGAATATAATCACTATGCGCACCTTTGTTGAACTTTTGCAGATAGAGATATTTGGCTATAAAAATCTGATACCGTCGTCTTGCTCTCTCTTCAAATTGTTGAGTACGTACGTAGATACGACCGTGCTCAGTGATCCAATCTTCAAACATATGGGATAGATTCATTAGTGTTTGTTTGTTCTGAGGAACTAGCGGAAGCATATCCACTATGGAAAATGATTCTAGGCTTTATTAAGGTCTAAGATTTTAGACTTTAAATCTATGTGGCATGCCAAATCATTTAGACATATCACATATTAAAAATCTTATGTCATGTAATACTTAAGTATAAAGATTATCTTACCATTTAGTCCATTTCAAACAATGACTAATAAATTTCAGTTTTTCATTGAAAAATAAAACTATTATTGCTTTCCTTCTTCTAAATATCGAATTAAATGTTAAAAATATAACATCAAATAACATTATATTATATATTTATAATACATGTATATTATAAAAAAAATACATGTATATTATATAAATGGGTATTTAACACAAAACTACCATTTAAAGGTATAAATGATAAAATAGTCTTCAAATGTTTCACATGATAAAAAAGTCATCATTAAAACATGTTACAAGATAAAATGGTTACCTCAAAACATCTTAAATGATAAAAGTTATATTTTTAATTTTTTACGTGACAATTCTACCCTCCTCTCTAATTTAACCCTAAACCTTTTTAATGAGAAAAATGTCTCTCTCCTCTCTCTCTCTCTCTCTCTCTCTCACACCCTAGATTCGCCGTCGTCGTCATCAGGATGCAACCAGGCTCCGGCGTGGCTCCGTCGGCAATGGTCCAGCAGTACGGTCAGCAGTAGCAGCCGCCCCCCGCCGCCCAGCCTACAACCAAGCTCCGGCGTGGCTCCGTCGGCAATGGTCCAGCAGTACGGCCATCAGCAGCAGCCGCCCCCCGCCGCCCAGCCCTACATGATGATGCCGCCGCCGCTACCCACCGTGCAGCCTCCTCCGACGATGTGGGCCCCTCAGTCGCACGTGGCCCCACCTCCACCTCAGGTCCAGCCCGTCAGCGCCGACGAGGTCCGAACTCTCTGGATCGACGACTTGTAGTACTGGATGGAAGAGACCTATCTTTTCAATATCTTCACCAGCACCGGCGAGGTTTGATTCTTCTTCTTTTGCTTCAATTTCGTTCAAACTGAAAATTTTACAGGTATCTTGGATAATTTTCAAATTTTGATTTTCAGATGCACTTTTCTGTGTTTTGATTTTAGTGATGATGATGAGTGTTCTGAATTGGTTTGTTTGTGAATTTTCTGAAAGAATTGAGGTGCCTCTATGGCTTGGTTAGGTGTAATAGGTAGAAAATTGTGTGTACAAAAGAATAGTAGCTTGGTCTACTTAATTTAGCTGCTATGATCATTTGCTAGTGGAGCTGCTTGTGTCTGTTTTTGAATTTCGGTTGAGCTGCTGACCTGCCAACTTTCGGTTGAGCTCAAGTCTGCCTTGTGATCTCGATCAAAGGTTGTGTTATGTGCTTGCTTGTATTGTAATTTTGAAAGCAGTAAAGCAATAGTTTTAAGAAAGAACCCCCACCTGACTTGTTTGTAATGTCTACATTCGGTTTATTGGAGGATGTGGTCGTTCTTTGATGCTTGAAATTAGTGATACATAGAGAGGTGGTGAGAGGAAAGAACGCTTTCTGAACTTTTATCTGTGAATAATTTTACGCAACTAACTTTTATCAATTTGCTACAGACATGAGAGGAAAAAAGAGATCGAAAACGGAAGCAAAAAATGAACCTTCTGACTATGAAGAACAAGGCAACTTGGTATGTCTTTGATTTGGTTTTTTTGTTATACATTTTCATGGTTTGTCAATTGAACATGCAATACAGTAGTTGGTACGTGTGGTGGGGCTGGGGTTGGGGGATGTCTGGTGGTATGCTAATTTTCAGCTGTCTATGAGAAAGTATGAATGTAACTAGTAATGTACCTATTAAGTAGTTGGTATGTAGCTATTAAGAAACTTCCTCTGGTATGTACATATTGAGCTGTGAAATTGTCTAATTAGTTAGTTCAGTTGTGCCCTTTGGGTCTTATTGGTTAGTTTTGCTTTGGGTGTTGGGTTTATATTATGTTTGTTATTTTCGAATAGTTGTATCTTTTCTTCTGTTGAACTGTGTTGCTGTATTTAATATTGCATTCGGACTGTTATTTCGCACGTATGTAACTACTCATGTAACTGTCAATCTCTAGTTACATGGCTAGTTACATAGGTAGTTACATTTGTAGATACATATGTAGTTGCATTCGTCTCTACACATGTATGATGTTGTGTTTTTTCCTGCATTCTGTGTATGTAAATACATGTAACTGGTTATGTAGCATTTATGTAACTACCAAGGTAACTATCAATATGTATTTACACCCATAGACAGTTAGATAGGTAGCTTAATGTAGTTACATAAGTAGCTACATAGGGTTTTCTTAACTGTCTTTATCAGTGTAACTAGTTAGGGTTATGAAACTATCCATTTAATTAGTTATGATTGTCTTTCCACAGGTAGCTGGGAGTCATTCCTATCATTGATTTGGATGAAGAGGAGAGTGATATTGAGATCACACTGACGAAGGAAAAGGAGTTTAGGATAAAGGTGACGGAGGGTATTTGATTGTTCTCCGATACTTGATTAGAGTATTATCTTTGTCTTTGAGTTCTGTTAGCTTGATTGGAGAATAGTTTTTCAGTTTGATTTTCTATCCGAGTACAATCAATTGATACTATCATTTACATAAATGTTGGGTCGTTCTGTGTTACTATGAATTCTATTAAAAGACTTGACTGGTGTCCTTTATTCTTATCCATGTAACTATGCATGTAACTATCTATATAACTATGTATCTATGTAACTATGCATGTAACTATCCATCTATGTAACTATCCATGTAATTATGCATCTATGTAACTATCCATGTAACTACAGTTTGATAGTTACATGAGTAGTTACATACATGCTACACTTGTGTAACGACATTAACCTGCCTATGTAACTATCAATGTAACTATGCATGTAACTATCCATCTATGTAACTATGCGTGTAACTATCCATCTATATACAGATTGTTAGTTACGTGAGTAGTTACATGGATAGTTACATGGATTTTAATAGATTTATGTTTTAATGCGCATCTATCCATGTATCTATCCATGTAACTATTCATGTAACTATCCATCTATGTAACTATGCATATAACTATCCATGTAACTACCGACTGATAGTTACATGTGTAGCTTCATACATTCTACATAACAAGCTACACTTTTTTTTACTCACACAGAACACAGAATATGGCAAAGCAAAGCAATCTGTATTAATTGTAAATCATCAAATTAAGAATACCGAGGAAAATAATTTAGTGCCAACACAACTCTTAGAACTTTGGCTTTCCTCATTTATCGTTTAATCCAAAATTCATTACAAAATAGAGCAGAAAGGGAAAGGGAACTATTATTGTCACCATGCTTCAGTGCACTTAACATTGATTTCAGTATGACTTTATCACTACCTTCCCTCAATACAATCTGCATAAGTATAAAACATTATGAAGTTGTTTGGGTGTAGAAAATGAAGAACCCAAAAACAGAAACATCAAGCTTAATAAATAGAGATATGTTCCACACAAATAATCTTTCATTTAGCTATTCAACAAAACCGCTAACTCTCTGCATCTCCTTAAACCCTTTAACTCCTTAAACACTTGCATAAACATGTGGTTCTCTGCCCAAAATAAACCTGTCAAGCTTGTCATTGATATCAATTGCAAAAGTTTCAGCTATAGGCGTCATGACATCACTAGCAGTTTTCTTACTGAGTTCAAGTGCTCCACCAATAATGGTTGTCTCATCATGTGTCAATTCTCCACCTTCCCAGCCTAGAAAAGATATCACAAATCATTATAGCAGCTATTATAGCATAAAAATAAATAAAAAGCCCATAAAAATAATAAAAATTCCAAATGAAAGAGGTTGAGAGAGCAAAGGAGATAAAGGTTGGATTGACAAAGAAATGGTATGAGAGCTATTAGGCACACCTCATTGCCATGAAAATCTACAAGTGTTTTTAACTCCGCTCTGCGAAACAGAGCTACATGTCCGTGGCCAAGAAGATAGTCCAATGACTGGAAAGCACATAGAACATATAGTAGTCAGAGAAAATATTTGAATATCAAGCAATTAAGTTTCTCTCCTACCACTGGCATATAAATGCGAAGAAAGAGTGTTTATAACCATGTCACACCTTGCAATAGGAAAGCAGACCCACAGAAGAACACGGACAAATGGAGTCACTGCTGCACCTATGGCCAAACCATATCGGGTGCAGATAGATTGTGGTATAATCTGCTTAAAGAGGTAAGCAGAATTTAGTGACACACCATAAAATCACACACTCTCATACACTCTCATAAAATCACTAAGGACACCCATCTTGCTCAACTTAGATTCTCCATAGGCATCACCTATCTATTTCTTGTTGTCAGCTACACTTTTCTATCTCTATAACAATCATACTTCAAAGCTTTACTCCTTCATAATCAGTAAACTAACAATGTCAGCAACTACATGAAGCTTCCGCCACCCAAAACAGTAACTTCACAGTGGTCACCCATTGCCGGAATCCCAACTGCTTCCAATCATCTAACTCCAACATATATAACAATCAAAAACATGCTTTGAGATTCATAACTACTGGAAATCACTAAACTAAGATTGAAACACCACCATTTACCACCACTGCCAACACCAAACCAAGTAAACCCAAACAAACCTGCAACTTAGCTCTCTACCTCCAATTCTACAATTTCTATAATTCCAGACAATATAATAATCATCAATCCAACTCCAGCATACAAATTCAAAACCAGAAAACAATAGAAACACCTCCACCACCGTCGTGCACAGCAGCACACACGGCGGTCCTCCTCTGCCAAAACCCAACTTCTTCAACACCCAACCAATCTCAATTCCAATTATAGAAACATGTAAAGCTCATTGAATAGACCAACTTTAATACCTGTGTCGAAATAGAAGCTCGCCAGAATCCGTCAAACTTTTGCCGGAAAATCCCCGAACTTCTTCTCTTCGATTCTCCCTCCTCCGAGCTTCTCTTCAAAAAATAAGGTCATAGAGACGTTCTCCAGATTGAGGCGAAGCTACCACCACCATTCATGTCCGCCGCCGTGGCCAGATCGTAAAACTCGCCGGCGAACCCAGAAAACACTTCTCCCATCCGATTCTCTTTCAGCATCGCTCCTCCATGAAATCTGATACAACAGAGATGTCGGGGACGACGAGAGAGAAGACGTGGACACCAGACTTGCGCCGGGAGGCGGCCGGAAAACGGAGGAGCAATTCGCAACTCCACCCCGCTGCAAAACGTAGATGTCTGGACGAGGTCGGTCTGGACTGTGTATTTTTGGGAGTGAGAGAAATGATTTTGGTTAATGTGTTGTTATTTTTGTCAGTGGCATGACATGTAATTTTTAAAAAATTTATGGGCAACTGTTTAAAGAACTTAAATGTGTGTATTGTTTTATCATTAAGGAACATTTGTTAATATTTTTATCATTTATTACTTCTAAATGTACCATTTTATCATTGGCCATATATAAATAATTTGTATATAAATCATTTTGAGAAATTATTTGTATATAAATTATTTTTTGGACGAATTATAGAAAATTTAATGAATTATATCCGAATTATCTTATATTAGTGTTTTCTTTTGATGAATTATAATTACTTTTTGGACGAATTAGGGTTAGGGTTAGAGTTTTTGTGACGACTTAGAATTTTTTTGAAAATAATATTAATATCTAAATAGTGGTGTGTATATATATATATATATATATATATATATATATATACAGTTTCTATCCGGAGTGAAGCTTCACTTGAAATTAAAGTGTGAAGTTTCTTATTTGACTCACTTTTCGGTCATATTTCCACATCTCCACCGTTCAGTTTGTAGAACCTAATGCATAGATCACTTCTGCCAGGTTCATTGAATTTGATCATCGTTTGAGTTTTCATAATCGTTATTTACACAAACAGTTATGAATAGACAAATTTATGGTTCGTTCGTTGATTTAATCTAATTCGGTACCTTAACGATTACCAATTTTGATGAAACTTAACAAGAGTGATCTATGCATTATGTTCTACAAACTGAACGATGGAGATATGGAAATATGACTGAAAAGTGAGTCAAATAAGGAACTTCACACTTTAATTTCAAAGTGAACCTTCGCTCTGGATAGGAACTTTATATATATATATATATATATATATATTATATATATATATTTTTTTTTTTACTCTATACTGTTGGTATTTAGTATTTTGTGTGTGTGTGTATTTATATATGGTACTATACATGCTGAGAATTTATAATAGTTATTTAGTTTCTGTTCTTTTTATTGTTATTGTTATTTTGGTTAAGTAAAGAGTTTGTAGCCCATAACCAAAAGCCTTGACCCAATACCCAGAAACTAAACCCGAGCCCAAAACATATTTTAAGAAAGAGAGAAGCTCTGTCATTCAGAATAGCAAAAACGACGCCCAAAATCTTCTTCTCCTCCGCCTTCTGCTTCTTCTTCACCTCCTTTCTCCTTGACCGACTTCTTCTTCTTCCTCCCGACCAAATGTTTCCAATCCGGAACCTTGCCGCCTTAGAAAAGTCTAATTTCACGGCAACGCCATGGATAAACAGGAGGTGTCAAAACCCTGGAGGTCAGCTGTTGAATATACCATTGGAGCTAGAACCTAGAGGTCTAGTCTAGCACCTAAACGGGTAAGATTTCAGTTGCACAATTCAATTTTGCTTCTTGTGTTCTTTCTTGGACGCCAAGTTTTATCTCTTTTTTAGACCCTATAAATAGGACTTAGTTCTGTAGATTTTTTGGGTTTTCAGTAGTCTTTCCTACTTAGAGAGAGCAGAGAGGAGAAATTGGTGTTGTAGGAAATTGGCAGAAGAATTCAGGTTTGCATTTTTTTTGTTCTTGATCAATTAGTTATTCCTTGTGAACCATGTTGTGACTTATGCATATATGCTTCTTGTTATAGAGGATCATCTTGGTATGAAGTAAAGCATTAGGATTGAATTTTCTTTGTTGTTACCTACTGGGAATCATCTTTGAAAAGGGAAACTTGATTTGAGTCAAAAGCTGTAATTTTCTGATTCTGGTCTTCTACTTTCGAAAATCATAAGTATTTGTAGAAAATTCCTTTTGCTGCGATTCCAATTCCTGATTGATCTTTAGGATGTCTACTACAATTGTTATGAAGACACCAATCTTGTATTCCCAGCCGAACTATACTGTCTTTAGTCAAAGATATTTATGGTCAGATACTTAGTAAGGCCTTTTCTTATTTCAGTCATTTGTTTTAGTCTTAGTGTTTGTCTTTGATTCTTACTCGATTTGATATGATGTTATATAGATGTATAGATTAGATTATAAGGTTCTTATACATGTTATTTGTTTTTCAAATTGAAATTAGAGATCAAAGATTTGGGTTGCTTAAAGTTAGTTGAAAGATTAGAAATTTATGACTTGCATGTTGCTTCTTTCTAGTTGTCTTTGTGTCATTTAATGTCAGCCTTTTTCATTGTATGTTCATATGCTTTCTGTATGTTAAAACATTGGAGTCTTTATGTTTAGTTGCTAGAAGCTTTGTACCATATAGTTCGTATGTTTTGCTTTCAATTACTTGAAATAGGCACTTAGCAAGAAATTTCAGAAAAACTTGAAGCTGTAGCTGAACTTTGAAAATTCATAACTAATTTAAGAAAAATCGTTTTAAGGTGATTCTAAGTCTCAGAGTTTCTTTTGTTTGTCTTCTACAAGTCATTAGAAGACCTTGAAGTCAAAATATGAACAGTTTTGTACAGTTTTCAGTCTGTTTGTAACTGGTTCAGAAAAGCCTGTTTGTGAAAGAAACTGTTTTGGTACTTTAGCTCTTTTTTTAACATGTTACCTAATTCCTAATTTAAGTTCTAAATGAAATAGATTTAGTATAAGATTGTTCAACTAATGATTGTATCTTTTTATTAGGAACTTGCTGTGAGGATCGACAAAGGTGGGGGGGAAATTGAGGAGCCTCTATGTTTGCTTATATGTTGTTTCTTTAGGGTTATTTGCTTGTGTGAAATACTTGTTGCTTTGCTGCCAATCATTTATATGTTTGTTTTGATTTATAAAGGTGATGTTATCATCTAAGGTGTATGGGGAATGGTAGTGTTATGCATAACTCATGTCAAAGCTTATATGAGTCAGATTCGTAAAAGTTGCGAGCAACTGCATATGATTCAATAATCTGAACTATAGTAAGATATAAACCACTACTTTGACTCAAAAGTTTCTCTAAGATGCGCTTACGGCCACATTCATTAGAGGTAATACACAAAAACTCTTTATCATTCTCACGATGAGTTTCCAAATGAAAACCGTTGGCGCGAATGTCCTTAAAACTTAGCAAGGTTCGATTGGCCTTTGGCGCGTATAAGGCATCAGTGACATGAATCTTTGTGCCATTTGGCAACAATAATTGTGCAATACCTCGCCCTTGTATAACCGGTGATGAACCAATCACGGTTGTCACTGAGGATTTGTAAGGCACAAAATCCGTAAACAATTGCCTATTCCGCAGAATAGTGTGGGTAGTCCCACTGTCAGCCAAACACTCAATTTTGCCGCGAGACATCTACAAAAGAATGTAAATCAATTAGTCTTGAACTCAAGACATGGCGAACACTCTAAATAACATAGGAATTTCAGGGAATTGTGATCAAGTTGTGATCCCTTATTGAGTGCATAAGAATTTCCGTGTAGAATAACCTTTGCTCACTAAAACGGTCATAACTTCGTCATAGAAATAGATATGGACGAACCGTGAGAAGATTTGGAAACTAGACTCATAGAGCTTTCCAGACATATATCACTCACATTCTAGTTCGTCCTAAGCTGTTCACAAAGCTCTTACGAAATTGGCGGACAAATTGCTGTTTGTGCAAAGTAGCTTTTGCAATTCGAACCATTTATGCATTATTAAGGGAAATAAAATTCTCAACCATTCTTTAAACCAGAAAACTAAGAGAAATTTATTAATGCCAACTTAATACATCAAGGATGTCCTAATTCCAAAACGACTAGAAAAACCAAAGTCTTAAAACATGGCCATTGCCAAAACAAAAAAAACACTTGAATAACATAGCAGAAGAACCGTCTAATACATAGACTAATCAAAATCCGGAGTTTCAACATTCTGAAGAGACACTCTTCTTGGTCTCAAAATCTGATATAGTGAGATGGTGGTGAGCTCTGCGTTTCCATTATCCATCTCATAATCTCCACCAATAAAATTAGCCTCTTGAGCCAAATACTGCTTATGCCTCTTGTAGATATCTTGAATTTCCTTGCTTGCACGACATTGTTTGTGCATATGCATAGTTGAACCACATTTGAAGCAAGAAAATCGACTGTTTGACAGAGTTAGGTGGAGGATTTCCACCTCTACTAGAGCCAGGCCGGACCGGCCCCCTCCTTGGTTGTTGGCGGTGGCACCGCCGTCCCTCTTCCATGTGAGGCTGCGGTTTGGACCGCGTTGCTGGTTCCCTTTGCCGCCCCACGTGGGGCAGATTGCCCACGTGCATAAGGTGCGGCCCAATCGATTTTCTTTTGCCTTGGAGCTTTCCCACCACTAGCCTGATAAGTTTCAGGGATTTTCTTGGTCCCAACCGGCCTTGCATTGTTGTTGAGAATAATCTCATGATGCCTATCTTTTTTCTGAAGTATATTCATGAGGTCACTGAAAGTCTTAACTCTTTCGTTTTCATACTCAAGGCAGTATTGATGAGCAAGTAAGCTCATGGAGGAGGGGAAGGTGTTCAAGGTCTTCTCGATCATGTCTTGCTCGGATTTATCGACTCCACAAAAACTAATCTCTGCCTGGAGGTCCAACATAGCTTGGTTGTAGTCCTCAACTTTGACAAAATCCAGCAAACGAATGGTTTCCCATCGCGCAGTCAATTCTGGGAGTTGTACGTCATGTACATTGTTGAAGCGTTGCTTTAGAATGCCCCATAAATCCTTGGGATCCTCTTTTTTCAAATACTGCTTCTTCAGAATTGGGTGGATATGACGCCTCAAAACATGAGGGCTTGAGCTTTGGTCTCCAAACTAGGAGGAGGAGTATTGGGAACATCCGAAGGGAAAATTGGGTGGTGTATCGTTTGCCGAAGAATGTGTGAGTCACGTCTGACACCCACCTATGATATTTTTCCTTGAGCATCAAGAATTTCGAACTCTGGCCTAGATGGCTCGGTCATCTACAAAAGACAAGGAAAATAGTTAGTATCGAGAATTCGAATACCAAAATCAAGTATATGGAATTAGAATGTGAACAAGTCGTATTGGTCACAATATCGATGCGAAAAAAACCGTGACTGTTAGACCATCACAATCGATTTCTTCCTCTCTTTTTTTTTTGAGTTGTACCGTGATGAAAAAGCCATCACTAATCAAACTTGATATGAGGGGCCCCAATCCCTCAATATTGTCTCACGTTATAAAGAAATGTGGGATGGAGAAGAAGGCTAGGAAGCCCGACTATGAAATTAAAAACTCGAAAGCAGCAACTTTTAGAAAAAATTACCTCTTTGATTGCTGGAGAATTCGCTTTCGGAGATGGGCGTGTGAAAGTGCTTGGAACCTTGGGGATTTGTTGTTGATAAGATGTAGCAGAAGACTGCCTAACACGGCCTGTATGGAAGCGCGCAATTGTGGCGTTGCAATGTTAGGGCTTTGAGAACTTTTTTCGTCTTCTTATGCGTTATCGTCAGTTTGTTGAGCGATTCACCTACTTCTGGACCGGTTCTTGCAGTGAAATTTTGAGAGAAGAACCCTGAAAATGACACGCTATTGATGACAAAATTCGAAGGCGATCAGACTCCGGGAAGGGCGTGAACGGCGACGTTAGTGAGACAGACGGTTCGGGTATTCCGGTGGCCGATTCGGTACTTTTCCTGCCGGTTCTTGGGGTGAGGCCGGCAGATTTGGAATCCTGGGAACAAGGGCTATATAAAGGGTTTCGGGTTCGGCCAAGTACTGAAATTTTTGTCGGCCGATATTGGGTTTTGGTTTTCTAGGGTTAGGGTTTTCTTTTTGGCTATGAACTCAAGGTTAGAACAACGGGCTGATGATGTGTTGAAGGAGAACATATAACGAGAATAACGGTCTACTCATTTATTGATAGAAATGCGTATTTATAGGCATTACATAATTACATTGAGTTTCCCGAAGGATCTAGAACATCTATCAATACTGAAATCTATTATAATAAGAAAACGATTAGGTCAAGACACATAACAGAAAGACATGAAAGTAATTTCCTTAAACAGTTCTATCATTATCATCTCGAATAAACTTTGGATTAGAATTTCATGCACGATAAATATTGGAAAAATATATGTTACTTTTTCTTTTGTTTGAGAGATAATGCATGTTGATGTATTGCATTTTGATATATATTCAATAACAATTCATTCTCAAGGGGTCGTCACTCCCAAAACCCTAAAGAGTCGTCGCTTCCAAAACTTTCTGATCTAACCTCGTCCGGTGGCGCCCGAACGCCTCGGCGAGCCTCTTGGTCTCGTCCTTGCGTCGGGGTCTACTACCGGACAGGATATGCAATTTGCTTGCCGGAAGAGATCTAGAGGGATGCTTCTCGACTCATAGATTAGGGGATGGTTGGGCATGGTCCATGGTTTTCTGTCAAATGGGGTGGCTTCTGTGGTGGTGGATGGTTACGTCTAAGGCATTGGCGAGTTTCATGCCTATGTGCGCCGGTGTGGCGGGTTCCAAATAACTTGGCTGGGGTCGCAGGTGTGAACATATGGGTGGCTTGGGCGCAAGGGTGTGAACTTATGGTGGCTTGGGCGCAAGGCGGTGACGGCATGTCTTGGCTGGCTTTGGGTCACACATGGCATGACAGCGGCGACCGGAGGTAGGACAGTACACTGGCATGAGAGCTGCAAACTGTGGAGATGGTAGTGGGTTGATTTCTTGCCATATCTTGCTGGGCTTTGTATTGTAAGCATCTTCTTTTGGATCTTTTTTTAGGCCTCAAATTATGGTTGGAGTATTTTACTTCCTTCCCTAGTCTAAGTTTTTAGTTAATCTAAGAACAGTAAGCTCGAGACCTAGCCTTGTTTAGTTTTCAAATATTTCTTTTATGTTGTCTAGAAATAAGTGAACGGAATCTATGTAATGAGTGGTGTAAAAACATTCTCGTTCAAGCTAGGAAGTTGGAGAAATGTTCGTCAGGTACTGCTACCCAACGTAGAAGTTGTTGAACTCCATAGGAAATGCCTTCCTTGTGTCTTGTTGATCTTTGAGTGAACTGGTGAGAATGAAAGAAATTTGCTCATACAACTCCGTTATCAAAACTCAAGTCTTTTTTTATTCTCAAATAATTGATATATTAAAACAGGCAATCACTGATCGATAACAAGTACCAAAGCTCAAGTCGTAGCGACACAAATGAAGAGGAAAAGAAGAAAACGATATGATATATATAACAATAAGAGTAAGTAGCAGCTAGCTTGAAGGATGGAGTTGATCGATAGCTAGCTAGCTAGCTGTAGCTGCTATATATGTAAAAGCAAATAATGCACAAACGTACTGCGCGCCCTAGCTAGATCACTGCAGGCTAGCTAGGGGGGATTTGCAGCAGGCTTCAGCTCGCATGCATCACCCACCGTAGCCGGTAGGATGGATATTTGACGTTGCTACAGGACGCTTCTTTGGCCCTTGTTGTTGCTGAAAGTGCCCCGGCGGTGCCTTCTGATCAGCGCCTCATCTTGAGAAGCATTATACTTGAAATCCGGCCACAAATCTCCACCGACCGCACTCAGTTACTATGTTTCTCAAGTCACTGGCCATGAGGACAAACGCCTCTACCTGTGTGGCACTTGACTTTTGCATCTGAGATAGGAAGCGTCGTAAAAGATGATGATGCTAATTGCAGAAGCATGTGTCCATAAGCATCACCCTTCTCGAGGAAGTGAGCTTCCGTGGACGAAGAAGTAGTACTAGTCCTCCTGACGTGCTTTTCCAGAATGACTAGTCTGATGATAAGTAGCAGTCGTGTCAGTCCACATTGACCATCTGTAATGAAGACCATTCTATCAAATGGTACTCCCATTTGAAAAACCATTGTATTCTCCTGGTACTTGACCGGCCTCAGATAGTCGCACATCATCTTCAAAACTCTTCCATCCACCCGCTAAGCATTGGTACCTACATATGTATGTATAAGAACCACTGATTAGTAAGCTAGCTTCAACAACACACACAACGTACTGATGACACAAGTCACAACAAGGGTACTGTGACATACATTTCTTAGCGGTCCTCGTGCCGACAATCGTATCACAACTTTCCTGGTATACGGGCAAAGGATAGAGTATATATCATCCAGATCTGCACTTATGTCCTTTTCCAACTTCTCAATGATGTTTTCATGATCTCTTCCTTCATGTCCTTCTCGATACCATTATTTCGATCCAATCATCTATATCGTTCTTTTGATCCGAAGCTTCTTTCTTACCTCCTCCGCTCTGGCCCTTGCCTCTCCATATAAATCTGCATGTTGATATAATTAGTAACTCCATCCATCAATTTAATCACCTCCTCGATCAAATTAAATAACCATTGCTATGTACAATAGCATATATATATATAGAGGAATTCTCAGGTGCGGACGTCCGCACAAACTTTTGTGCGGATTTCTTTGGACCACTTCCCGATCGAATTTCCTCAAATTTCTTCTAGAATATCTAGATCATCTTGTGTAGATCATCTCTGCAAAATTTCAGCCAATTTGGTGATTATTAGGCCCTCAAACTTGCGTTACAAAATCGATGGACAGAATTCTGTCCGGTTCATCATCTCCATTTGTTTTTCGATTTTGAGGGCCTTAACGATCACCAAATTAGCTGAAATTTTGCAGAGATGATTTACACACGATAATCTAGATATGCTAGAAGAAAGTTTGAGGAAATTCGATCGGGAAGTGGTCCAAAAATGGAAGTCTGCACCAAAACCTTCGGTGCGGACGTCCGCAGCAGCGAGAAGGCAGTATATATATATTAATTATATATATATATCTATAATATATATATATACAGTCCCTATCCAGAGCGAAGCTTCGTCTGGAATTAACGTGCGAATGTCCTTATTTGACTCATTTTTCGGTCATATTTTTCGATTCATACCCGGTCAGGTGTCTAGATACATATCGTATGATCATCCTTACAAAATTTCATCCGTTGGTGATCATTTGCACACCGAATCAGATAAAATAAATCAATAGAACAAAATCTGTCCAAATAGAACCGTTGGGTAAATCATGATTATGAAGGCTTAAACGGTCACCAAAATTGGATGAAATTTTGTAGAATGATCATACGATATGTATCTAGACCTAACCGGGTTGTCGAAAATATGACCGAAAAATGAGTCAATTGGACCTTCGCCCGTTTTCCGAGCGAAGCTTCGCTCTGGTAGGGACTGTATATTATATATATATGGTGATCGATCTATTATATATATACTACTGTATACACATCGTAACATACATCTATGGGTGATCGATCGATTAGGTTACCAACCTGTACATTATTTCCAATGAGGTATAAAAACAATAGCAGCCGATGATAGAAATAAAAATGCAAAGCTGTTTCCCACAGATTGGTACTTGTTGTTAAACTTGTACCAAAATTTGCCGGTCACAGAAGTTGTTAATGATTAGTAATTGTAAAATGCTGGTTGATGAATGACCCGACTGAATTAAGTTATAATGAAGATTACCTTAATGTTTCGCAGCCCCACCAAACAACACCAACCATATCTTTTGTGGATATTTATTTTCGTTTGGATATCCTTTTTGAGGGCATCAAATATTCCATATCAATGGTGATCGGTTATGTATATGGAACTTTTAGAAGGCCAACGCTCGTCTAGGTGTATTGAATTGTGGGGTTATAGTGCAGCAGTCTGTTATGGCAGTAAAAGGTGATTCTGGATTCTGATCGTTTTGTTATCGACGCCTTTGATCCACCCTGAGTATCTCCGTTGAATAGAAAAAAGTACCAAAACGCCCAACTACCTATAAACCACAAACATTTTGATCAACAAAAAACAAGCAACGTCACCTAACAATGAAAAAAAAACATAATGAATTGATGAGAAGAGGTGAGATGGCATGGATAAACTTAACATGACTCGCAAGAAGGTAGAGAAAAGATTAAATACACCTCTAACCACAATGCAGATTCTGTGATCGCGAGAGATGAAAGATAAATTCGATAGATTTTGGCACAATGGATATTAAAGAAAAAACTGCTCACAATTTTCTTTTTAACAAGTAGTCTTGCCTCCAAGTGGAAAAACAATCCTATATTAGCAGCTGGACAAAAAATCGTGGTTTAAAACTTTTAAAAGACCATAAATTACAGCCAGTTAATTATTAGCCAATCTCTAGCTAATAACTAGAAGAGAGTTACGATATGTCTTACTTGTGGTATGGGCAAAATAGCGAAAACGTCAGATAGGAAAGATCGCCATGACAACTTGTGAGAAAATGCCTTTGCAAACTGATCATTTGCTCCCGGGTACCGATTCATATCTAAAAACCAAATTTCATCCTCTGAACCCTTGAGAGTGGCAAATTTGATAGCCACATATAGTTGGTAGTATGATATGCACCAGGAAAGTGATGTCTGTGAACTGATCGGAAAAATCAGAGCTGCAGTCCTGCACTCTTTCGTCATACTCGGTTTACCCAGACGAGTAAAGGACTATAATCAAAAAAAACGATATTTTATCCCGCAGGGTTGTGAAGACGACGGCACACGTCATGAAAACAGGGACAAAAACTGCATACACATGAGATACCATATCTTATTCCACCATGGGTCAAAGCTGAAGAAACTACGGCAATGTTGGCCAATTCATTTTTGCTCTTGCCTTAGGTTTCCATGTTCGGGTGTCGGTTTCGATGGCTCAGGACTATAGAATCATAAGACATCTCTGGTCTAATGCTGATAGAAGAAAAACAAAATAATGTAAATTAAATGAATCGAAGCCGTCAACTACTACAACTGACCACTGAACAAAAAGCTCAACGATCGAACCGTAACCTAAATTTATCAGAGCCGATACCTCCTCGAACGGAGAAGTCGATCCTTTTCCAAATTAAGGAAAGAAACAGTACTATATATTGCAGAAAACCTACCTATTGCTAGGTTAATAAACAAACCTCATTTGGATTTATTGTTTTGGTCCCTGATGTTTTTTAGCCATAATTATTTTATGCCTTTCTGTTATCTGGATGAGATGGTCTCAGAATTAACTAACACAGCCGATCGCGATGGTAGTGTTCGTACTCGAGCAATTTTCCAATCCGCAGTACTGAAATTTGAAAAAAAATAAATATGGAAATGTTACAGCAATGACTGGTGCATATGGTGTAGTTAATCTGGCTAGAAAGAGGAACAACGTGGTCGGAAGCTAGAAAATTGCTAGTTTACGGTTTACAAAATCAAGCAGAGACAGAATTACCTTAAGGAAGATATATGCAAGAAAGATCGAGTATGTTTTCTTACTTAGAAAGCATGATCGAAACTAGACAATAGTGTACGGGTAGCTAGCTATAGAGCAAAGATTGGCGCTCTAGAATTGAAGAGTAGCATACATATAAGATTGCAGCATTAGAAAACTGGAATTGATCATTAACTTGAAACCAGATTAATTCTGAAATAGATCTAGCCTATGGACACCAATTATGTCTAGATTAAGTTATATAGACTTTTTTTTTTTTTGGAGGAGGCAAGAGATAACGGCACAACCCTTCTTCTGCATTAATTAAACCCCTTTTTTTATACAGATTAGGTAATGTTTACA
>WPAB01000157.1:0-32959 GCA_010134655.1 Fragaria nilgerrensis | reverse complement strand
TTACCAGAGCAACCAAAGTTTCTGATGATTATTATTACTTAGATACCTTTCAAGCATCCTCTAATGACATAATGGGTAGTAAACTCTCAAGTATGAAAATTATTGGGGGTCAGTAATTATCCTGAACAGAGAACCAAAGTTTACTAACCCCCAGTAACCACTCTGTAACAAAAAAAAACTGAAACTAACAACCAAAGATAACTGAAACTGATAGAAAGATCAAAGGAATAGACCAAATTACTAAAAGAACAAGTTCTGGCACTGAAATTCAAGATCATTCATATGTTCTTGCAACACTATCAAAATACTACATATTTTCACATTTTGAAGATCCTACATCTAAAGTGACACTAATTTTTTTTTATATTTATGTCCATGAACTTTAGCCGCATCTTCTTCCTCATTTCATTACCACCATCTTTTGTCGGTTTTTTCGTATGACATAGGCTCTCTATAAAGTAGAGCAAAAAGGGTTCACAGTCTGACATGTAATGTATTAAGAAACACTGTTACTAAATTTTTCACCCTAAAACAGATAAGTAATTTCTGACCCCAATAAAACTCTTTAAAGGAAGTTTAAAGGTACTTACGATATTTTCTTTTGCTGCGTACAGGATAAGATATCAATCAACTGGTATCTTGCTTGATAAACGTTTTCGTCCAGCATCCATCTTCTTGTTCTTTCTCTTCAGCACTCATCATCGAGTAACCGTCAACCACTATTCCTTGGTTGTCATGCTTGTTATAGTTTTCCCTCCATTCCTCAGGGTCCAAGCCTTGGTTGAGAGGGTATATGGTGGAATCATATTCACGTTTGATGAACACCATAATGTGCTTCACCTGTTGGTTCCAACACACAAGTAAATTACAACTTAAACAAACTAAGAGAACAAGCAACAAACAAAAACCCGTAGAAGTTTACTGCCCCCCAGTAAACTTCTTACCCTAATAAATCAGTTACAACTCACCACTGTCATTGCATTCTGAAAGTGGTTGTTGGTGTCGGCAGAGTAATCTTTTCTTGGCGGTAGCATTGAATTCAGGTGATAGAAGCATCGATCTTTGTTGTCAATCAGGACCAAGATATATTGGTGGCTGACTGGAATGAAAACCAGTCCTTACTGAAGATGGACCACATAGGATTAATAATGGAAAGCTCTATATCCAATTCATTACATTTGAATTCCTCCTGTTTTCCTCCTCCAGCTAGGAACTCCTTCAGTTTTTGTTCATGTATCACCGCCGCGCGCTGTATTTATAAAAGCAAGTAGTAAGATTGTGTTAACTGAAAAAAGTAACGGAGGAGACCCCGGTGCTGCGGCACGCTGCTAGTTCAGATTAGACTACTTACCGCTGCCTCTACGTCTAGGAATCCGACCGAGACCTTCTTCTTTTCCACTTCCTCTTTCAACATTTAAAGGTACACCCTGATGATCTGCATGTACAACATATATAAGTCACAAATTACAACAAAGAGTAGTAATGTCAAATCATGCCAGCTGAATATTTGGGTGAGTAGCATGGAATTATATATATTGACATTACTAAACTGCTATATATACATGCATTGACATTACCATAGTCTTGAGACCATGGTGTGTTCACACGCAGTCTAGTACACCCTTATTAGGGGTAGTAAGACCAGTAATTTTTTCTCACATTAGATGTAATCTCTCCTTCTTGAATTATTCTCTTCAAGTCATCTTTGGTAATGTCAATGATACCATCACACACTCCCAATACCGGAAACTATGCAGACACAAATAAGTCATAAGCAAGTCAAACCAGAGAACTAATTGTGTGTGTGTGTGTGTGTAAACTGGGGAAGAATAAACTTACTCATCATTATTGTCCTTGTTCAAATCAAACCAGTTCTTATAGTGATTCGCCACCTTTTCATCCAAGAGCTTCCATGTATCAGTGTTGCAGTTCACTCCATCAATAACAATACAATTTTGGACTTTATGCTCCTCCTCCTTTGTTCTTTTTGTTGGCTTTAGCCCTTCAGGGGTGTCATACTCCCATTCATCTTCTTTCCTCTTTTTTGCCCCACGCTTCTTCAGGTTGACATTTCTTTCAATTGAAGCAGTCTCCTTGGTTTGTTTTGAGCCCTTCTGCTTGACATATTTCTTGAGCCTTTCTGCTTGCTGTCCTTTATTCTTGAAGCTGGTTTCTTCATTCATTTTTTTTTCGGCCATTTCCACATCTTGAGCAACAAGTTTGTCTAGTTTAGACATGTTGACATCGGTCGTCACAGGTTCATCGTCTTCTGGAAATATCTTTTGCAACGGAACTGGTTCTGGTGCTTGTTCAAAAAACTACACAAAAGAAAACACACAGTTATCCTTAAAAAACAAAAGAAAACACAATATTTATTGGGGGTCAGTAAACTGATTTCTACTCTTACCTCTTCAGTTCCTGGTTGCTCCTCTCTGCAGCTATGATCTTCCATTTTGCTTCTGCAATTATATTCTTCCTCTTCAACCGGCTTTGACCTGTCCTCCTCCTCCTCCTTCTCCTCAGTTACACATATTATCTATTTTGTTTGAGCATCTTTTGCCGCCTTATTCAACTGTTTCTTGAGAGCGTTGATTTGATTTTTGTCTGCCCTCCTTTCTTTCTCTACCTCAATGATTTGGCTGTCTGCTTTCTTTAACTTGCCGAGTAATTCAATGTTTTTGTTCACCAGTTCTTCATTTGCTTTGGCAAGTTCTATCAGCTTCTTCTTCATATCTTCCATCGGCAGCTCCTGTACACGTTATAACAACTACATCGTTACTATTAAACAATTATATCCAAATAAACAAGTTTATTGCCCCCAGTAAACTTCTACTGGGGGTCAATAAACAATAATACATTATCTCCCTTTCAATTTCATGACAATTACACACAACATATACCCTAATAAACAACTTTATTGCCTCCTAATAAATCCAGTAGAAGTTTACTGCCCCCAGTAAACTTCTACTGGGGGTCAGTAAACTTGCAATTCATTATCTCTTTTTCAATTTCATGGCCACAATGCACAAAAGATACCCTAATAAATAATTTTACTGCCCCTTAGTAAACATAGTAGAAGTTTACTGCCTCCCAGTAGTAAACTTCTACTGGGGGTTAGTAAACTTCCAATTGAAGTTCCATTTTCATTGCCAATAGTTTTACTGGGTGTTAGTAACCATTCAAACTTACCTAATCAATTGTCCTTGGTGTTCCATTGTCATCTTACTGCCGCTCATTATTGCCGGAACTCGTTTCCTCCTCATCCATCCATGGAATTTTTATTATGAGTTCCTGTTTTTACATTTATAAGACACAAATCAGTTTAATTTAGTTTTTTCGAAAAAAAAATGCAATATTTAAAAAAAATGGCTATATAAATAAAATACCATTACCTCTAGCAATTCATGTCTTCTCAAATACTCATTTTCTTTGATGATCTCTTGTATTGACCATCTTATAAATCTGGGAGTCTCATTCTCTTTCCTGATAATCCGCTTCTTTATTTTTGTTTTCTCAAGGAACCAGTATAGAACCAGAAGGAGGCATCCGTTCAAAACTTTTGGCTCCCCCCTTACGTGCTTGTGAAGTCCTTGGTGCAAGAGTTCTAATACCTTATGTGACCAGTTGTATTTGTCGATGCCTTCAAGGTCTTCACACTTGAGTATCAGTTTCCATTCAATGTGGTTCCCGCTTCTGCTGAAAAATAAAGCTGCCATAAGGTACATTATAACCAAAGAGGTTATCTTCCTTGGATTCCCCTTCTTCTTCTGAATCTTCCTAAGCTCTTCCATTAATGTGTCATCAATAACTTTTCTGGTGATTGTTCTTCTTGTTTGCTTTCCAAAGGCCTTCACACTTGAGTATCAGTTTCCATTCAATGTGGTTCCCGCTTCTGCTGAAAAATAAGCTGCCATAAGGTACATTATAACCAAAGAGGTTATCTTCCTTGGATTCCCCTTCTTCTTCTGAATCTTTCTAAGCTCTTCCATTAATGTGTCATCAATAACTTTTCTGGTGATTGTTCTTCTTGTTTGTTTTCCAAAGTAGAATCTGTCACATTCTTCTTATTGCCCTTGCAGTATTTCTGGTCTATTGTGATATCCACATCCGAGCCTTCTTTGGTTATTCCAAAAATTGAATGAACATCATGCTTTGTAATTTCAATCTCCGTGTTCCCAAATATTAAGTTTTTATTGTCACTGTTGTAGTGTCTCATTAGGATCTCAAAATCAGATTCAAGCTTCTCCACTTGATCTTCCTCAACCTTGCCCAATCTGAATGCTTCAATTATTCCTCGAAAACAAGTGTTGTTTATCAACTCCCATGATTCTTCTGGATGCTATCCTTGTATCTATACATCAACATATAAAATGATGTCAGTGAGCACTTTTGCTGCACATGTTTGATCTTGGTCAAGTCACCTTCTCCTCCTTTTTTCTTCTTCTTTCTTCTTCCTTTTCTTCTTCCTCCTCCTCCTCCTCCTCCCCTGAATCTGTCTCCGCTTGTTTTCTTTTTCTGCCTGTTGATCTTCTCTGAAAAAGATACTTTTCTATTTCCCCCTCTTCATCTTCAGTGTAATCATCATCTTCTTCTTCTACCAGTACTGCTTCTTCTTCTTCTTTAGCAGTGGCACCCTTCTGGACCTTTTTCTCTTTTTCTTCGACTATATCTTCTGTAAAACTTCTCCTATATTTTATTCTGTCCTCATAGAAGCTACAGATTCTTGAACCGAATCCTCTTCGGTATCAGAAGTCACAACTAAATGCCTTGAACTTCTTCTCATCCTGCATATAAGTAGTAAAAACTTGCATTTATAAATTGCATATGCAAAAAATAAAGTTTACTGCCCCCCATTAAACTTCTACTAAGGTTAGTAAACTTGCAAAAAATAACTCCTTTTCAATTTCAGGAGCACAACACACAACAGATACCCATTCTTACCCTAATAAACAATTTTATTGCTCCCTAGTGAACCCAGTAAAAGTTTATTGCCCCCCAGTAAACTTCTACTGGGGTTAATAAACTTCAATACAGTATCTCCATTTCATAATCATGTCAATTATACACAACATATACCCATTCTTACCCTAATAAACAACTTCATTACCCCCTAGTAAACCCAGTGGAAGTTTACTGCCTCCCCAGTAAACTTCTATTGGGGTCAGTAAACTTTAATACAGTTTCTCCCTTTCAATTTCATGTCAATTATACACAACAGATATCCATTATTACCCTAATAAATAACTTCATTGCCCCCTAGTAAACCCAAATGAAGTTTACTGCCCCCCAGTAAACTTCTACTAGGGGTCAGTAAACTTCAATACAGTTTCTCCTTTTCAATTTCATGCCAATTATACACAACAGATACCCATTCTTACCCTAATAAACAACTTTATTTCCCCTAGTAAACCCAGTGGAAATTTACTGCCCCCTAGTAAACTTCTACTTGACAAGAGTAAACAATAATACAGTATCCCCCTTTCATTGTCATGCTAATTATACACAGTAAATCTTAGAAAAATCAACTTAAACAACATTAATCTCAATCTGTAACAGTTATGACCAGAGAAACCCTATAATTTTCATGTTTTCATATTCATGGCCTTTAATCGTTTTAAATCAGAGAATCAAGCTTCAATATCATCAGAGATGTCCAAAATAAGCCTAAATTCAATAAAATTCAAAATGTACATGTTTTTATGGTTTTCTTGAGCGAGGTCGAGTGAGAACGATTGAAGCAGATATCGAAGCCGATATTCAACCAGAGAGTGACGCCGAGTGTGAGCGATTGAACGTGACAGCGACACCGAGATTGAACCACAGATCGACTTCGCTCGACTGAGATTAGGGCAGAGAGCGATTTCCTGTTCAACTGGGATTTATCTGCGGAGAGCACGGAGTCGACAGATATTTAACGAGAGAGCGAAGTGGCCTGATCGATGGAATCACGGAGATCGTGAAGAACCCTAAACCAGAGATCGTTTCCGAGTGTTAGAGAGAGAGAGAGGGAGAGAGAGATAGAGAGAGTGGGAGAGCTGAGAGTTTGGTTGATCGTGGAGAGTGGGAGTCTGAGAGAACGTGTTAGAACTTTTTTTTTTAACATAAGAGAGAGAACGTGTAATTAATTAATGCAATAATGGTATACTTGTTAGAAGCGTTAAAACATTAATATGGGTTACTCAACAGGTTTTTCATTGAACCAGTAACATATGAAGATATGTATTCTCACTTGGCACTAAACGGTATTTGTCCTACTTATACCACATGGACATGGCACGGCGAAAATCAAGTTCAAATGCCTACACTTGCAGAAATTCAACCACAACATAATCAGCAGGCATGATCTTCCAATGCTAGTTACGGGGACCCTGCTGTGATGAACATCTTAAACGATGCCTTCTCGTTCGCCGCCTCAGGATATCAGTAAAATTTTGTTTATGACAACGCCCCTGACACCTTCCCTAATGTCTCCCACGTTGACTACAGTAGTGATGATGATCAGTACAATAGACTTCTACGGGAAGTACAAACCCCATTATATCCTAGCAGTGAGCATACTGTGTTGGGTACCGTCATGGAGCAAATGAAGATAAAAAACAAGCAGGGAAAGAGTAACGTATGTTTTGATGAGGATATTGCACTTATGAAGAAAGTGCTTCCCAAAGGTAACAGTTGTCTGAAAAATTTCGACCAGGTAAAAGGCATGTTGGCTGACCTCGGTCTTGATCACTAGAAGATAGACGCTTGCGTCAATAACTGCATCTTGTATTACAAAGAAAACAAGGATGAAGTTGAGTGCCCACACTGCTACGAGCCAAGGTATAAAGCTTCCACTTAATCTAAATAGAAAAACCCGCTCATTCCTAAGAAGGTTTTTCGTTACTTCCCATTGGGTCCTTGTCTGCAGTGTCTATACATGTCTTCACATACGGCCAAGCATATAAGATGGCACCAGGCAAGGCACCAGGGAGAGCAGAGGATAGATCTGGATAATCTCACATACCCAGCAGACGGGGAGGCTTGGAAGCACTTAGACCGTTCTTTTCCCGAATTTTTCTAGAGACTGTCGAAATGTCAGACTCGGACTTGCAACAGACGGATTCAATCCTACTAGAAACATGAATTTATCTTACATCATTTGGCCTGTGATAGTATTTCCGTACAATCTACCTCCCAACATGTGTATGAGGAAGGAGTACAATTTTCTTACGCTTATGGTTCCAAAGCCGTATTCTCCAAGAAAGTGCTTGGATGTGTAAATGAGATCATTAATTGACGAGCTGCAGGAATTATGGGAAAATGGACTCCCTACTTTTGACAGGCATGGTCAAACTTCATTCATGATGAAAGCAGCCGTTATTTGGACCATCAGTGATTTTCCAGCTTACGGGATGTTGTGTGGCCAACAAACTAAAGGGTGCAAGGCTTGCCCGGTATGTTTAGATGACGTCAATTCTAGTCGCCACGCCGACAAAATTTGTTTATTGGGATCTCGTAGACATCTTGACGAGGATCACGAGTGGCAGTGGGATGCTGAGGCATTTGATGAGACTGAGGAGCATAATTCGAAACCCTCAGGAAGGTCTGGTGAGTGGATTTTGGAGAGGCTTAACTAGCACTGGTTCAGATATTTGAGCACCAGTAAAGAAGTAACCGACTTAAATCCTCCCACACCTGATGAGTTTAAGTATTGGACGCACAAAAGTGTATTCTTTGAATTGCCTTACTAGTCGACGTTGAAAATCAGACACAACTTGGACGTCATACACATAGAGAAGAATGTTTGTGACAACGTTCTTGGAACAATTTTGAATCTCAAAGATAAGAATAAGGACACCCCCAAAGCCCGTGTTGATCTTAAGAAAATAGGTATACGCCCTAAGCTATTGGCTAGTAGAGACAAAAAAAACAAAAAAACCATAATACCTTAAGCAGGCTACACAGTCTATCCTCAGAAGAAGGCGGAAGTGTTTCAGTGGCTTCGTAATGTTAAGTATCCTTATGGGTATGCAGGGAATATAAGATTACTAGGTTGAAGACTCATGATTGTCATGTTTTGCTGCAACGTCTTCTTCCCGTGGTAATTAGACCGTATTTGCAGAGTGATGTGGTTGACACGTTAGTGGCTTTGTCCAAGTTCTTTAAGAGGATATGCACTAAAGAACTTAAAAGTCTGATGTTCGGTCATTGCAAGAAGACACTGTGTACATCATGTGCAAGCTGGAGAGGATATTTCCCCCAACTTTCTTTGATATCATGATTCACCTCATGATCCATCTTCCCGAACAAGTGTTGCTTACTGGTCCGGTACAGTATACCTGATGCTATCCAAATGAGAGGTATGCACTCATTTTCTAATTACTCATCCTTTCAAATTAAGATAAATGATATTTTAAATATTTATTGTAAGAGAATAAATATCTGTTTTAAAGGCAGCTGAGGGATTTCAAGAAGAAGAACAAAAACAAACGTTTCCCTGAAGGGTCGATCACCGCGGCATATATTCAGGCTAAGTGCGTAACTTACTGCAGCACATATCTCAATGATGAAGACACAGTGAAGGAATCATCTAGAGCGGGTAGTAGCCAACAATTCAATCTATTAGTTGTTTCCAGTGATGTTGAACCGTACGGTAGGTTAAGTAATTTTGAAAAATTAAGTAATGCTGAGATCAAAGAGGCTCATTGGTCTGTTCTTCAACATTGCGAAGAAGCCGAGCGATACTTGAAGTCTCATTTGGAAAGGCAGTATGGTAATGAAGCCATACACAAGAGAGATTTTCCTGATTACTTCCCTATTTGGGTACGTTTTTATCGATCTCTATATATGATGTTACATAAATTAAATATATGTTGCTTTTTGATGTTACATAATGTCACAACGTTGCTCTTAAAATTGTTACAGATGATGCACATTCAACAATAGTTTTTTGCTTCTTATGACCCGGAGTTGCACTTGTTGGCTGGAGGACCTCAAAGTCATAGAGTTCGTGCTGGATGTTTTGTGAACGGTGTTAAGTTTGTGACGTCAGAACGAGATAAATGCCATGTCACCCAAAACAATGGAGTCATGGTTGAAGGTCTGGGTTTCAACTACTACGGGGTTCTTGTTAGTGTCATCGAACTAATCTACGGCAACCGTATGCCAGTCGTGTTGTTCAAGTGCAAATGGTTCAATACTGACCCAACCAGACGGAGGAGTACAATCCTGGATCGTGGCTTGTTATCAGTGGACTCCAACAGTGTATGGTATGAGAATGAGCCGTTTATTCTTGTCACCATAGCGAAACAAGTGTTTTATCTTGATGATCCGACTATAGGTGAGGGTTGGAAAGTGGTGCAGGTGATGCCACATAGGAATATTTGGAGTGCAGCTACACTGGGAGGGGATGATGAGAGTGGGCCTAGTGAACCAATAACAACTGATCAACCGAATGAACCATATCAAGAGGAATCTTCACATGTAGTCCCCGATACTGAGGATATTCGTGTCAACAACCAACACGTTCCGGCTATCATAGGTTACCTTCCAATTACACCATCTGAACTGAACTCGCTACAACGTCGCAACCCCATTAATCATGATGACGACGGCTTCATAGATGACGAATACATAGAGGATGATGAGTATTCTGACCAAACTGAGGAGGATGATGATTCGGACGACTCAGATTATCATGAGTACGATTAATATACATTACGATTATTGTATGATTAGTATATATTACGATTATTCGGACGACCCTAATTATCATATGTATTTTTAAATTTATAATTAACCACGTACATACGTACGTCAAATAATTAATTATATAATATTCATGCAAATTTGCATCGTAATTTTTAAAATGCATATATATGTATGTTTTTTTAAGTACGAATACTTACGTGGAGTTATAGTTGGGTTTAGTTTGAAAAGTTACACGAAATTGCTCGGATGCAAATATAATAAAATCCTTAAAATTTTTAAAAATATACTTAGTCGACGGAATTTGAACCACTTTCCATCGCTTAGGATACCTGAAATATTAGTCACATTTATAAAATTTTATGTTACTCAGGCGACGGAAATTGTATAAGTCATCGGCTTGGTATAACCAATGCGACGGAAAATGTATTTTCCGTCGTCTAGGAGCCCAAAATATTAGGCGGGTGAATTTTGCGCCTTTTTTTCTCGGAAATTTTGTGTTACTTAGGAGACGAATATTTGTCTTAGGCGACGGAAATTATTCGTCGGCTAATATAAAACCTATAATAACTCCCTCGCGTAATCCACAATCCGTAAATTCACACCCATAATTCCCAAATCCCACTAGAGTCGCGCCACTAGAGCTGCGCCGCCAGACCCTATCCACGCATCGGCAACCGATTCAAGTACGCGCATCCACCCACCTCCTCCACTCATCGCCACCGCATCCACCCGCCGCTCCAATCTCTCTGCTCTCACCTTCTCACCCCGCTCCTTTTGCAGATTTGTATTCTCTCTCTTCTCAGATTGATCTTGCTTGTTACTTCTGAATCGTAAACGAATTCGTTGATCGTGTTTCATTATTTTGTTTTTTTTAATTATCCAAAAAACAAATACCAATATCACATTGTATCTTCTGCTTTTGTTAGTGTTTTCTGTATCACCAACCCATCAAGTCTAAAAAAAAGAAAAAAATAGAAGAAATACAAGTGGTTTGATCAACCTGTATGCATGTCTATGCACTATTTTTCATAATCTTTATCTATTACTCACTCATTTACTAACAATTGTGTGTTATTCATGTGCAAGAAATGGTGATCATGGGGAAGAGGAAGGACTGAGCCACTCAGGCCAGTGCTTTGATGGAGTCAATACGGCAGAGCGTTGGCTCAGCTAGCAGTAGCAGCCATCCTACCCCTATGCCGGCTGAGACTGTACCACCAGGGGCTCCCCCCTTGATTATGCGGCCCTCTATAGTTGACAGTTGTTCAACGGGATCTCAATTGGCGTCTGCAACCGCACCCGAGTCTACAACCACACCCGAATCTGTAGGACGCATCGTCGGCAGCGCTCGAATCAAAGTTAGAAGCCCAACAGGTAAGTGTATTAACTTACTGCCTCCCAGTAAACTTCTATTGGGGGTCAGTAAACTTGCAGTAAAATATGTCTCTTTCATTTTCATGCCACTTACACATAACATATATATATATCCTCTTGTATATTATGTATCATAATATATTTTCACATGTTAATTGTAGCTCCGGCCCTCAAAAAGTAGCGGGGTTTTTGTTTTGGAAAGAAGGCGGAGGATATCATTCAACAAACGGGGCCGAAGATCAAGCTGGAGTATTGCCCCTATGTAAAAGGCCCTAACGTGAGGGGATAATCAGCTTGGTGGCACATGATATCGGTTGCGCCATACAGAGTCTAGTGGGAATGAGGGCAAGGAATTTCTACGACCTTGATCAGCTGAGAAGTGGAAGGTGTGGAATGCAATGTCGGTAAGTAACTGAAAAATATATGAAAAGTAAATTTACTTAATTACATTTGTTTGATAACATATATATGATTGCTTATGTAATTGAAAGGCATGAACTGACTGAATTGACATCTCTTTGTTGATAAAATTTCATGTCTAAAGATATGTTTGCATAAGACTGAGTTTTCTTATAAAGTGAAAATGTTATAGATATGTGTAAAGTATGATTGAATGTGTGTAAAGTATTGTGTTGATATGAATTGAAAGATGTGTTTTGTGATAATAATTAGGTGTATTAATTTTTATTTTTTATTTTTCAGTGCTTAATATGAGAATTTTTTTTTATTTCTTACTTAGCCGAAGTACAAGTGGGATGAAAATGATGAGCCAATGTTCAATTGGATACTGAAGAGGGCACATGAGAGGTACAAGGACTGGAAGTACCAGTGTCACAAAGCTTATCTGAAGGAAAGGCCCTCTGGCATGCCTTCAGATTTCATTGGGAGAGAGGACCAGTGGGAGTTTCTATGCGAGCATTTCGAGTCAGATGCGTTCAAGGTGATTTTTTTTAATTACCTTCATTGTTTCCCTTGTATTTTATTATTAATCATTCATGTATAGTTATGTATTTATAACTTGAAATGTGCAAGATGTTAGAACTAATCTATTTAATATGTTTTCGTGTATTAGAGACTCTCCTTCGCAAACAAGCGAAACCGTGGGGAGAAGACTATGCACCACCACACGGGGTCTTCTCCTATCATCTACACAATGAAGGAACTCAGAATACAAGGCGAGCAACTTTCAATAATCAAAGGTTTTGAGAAGACCTATGTCAGGGAGGGTGATGAAGTTACAACCAAGCATTATGTAAGTGTCTCTCCTTTTACTATTATGTAAGCGTATCAGTGATTAGTCAAGCATGTGTAAATCCAGCTATTGGTATATATATGATCATAAGTTGAATGAATGTTATGTTTTCCTGGGGGGCGGTAAACTTCTACTGGGTTTACAAAGGAGCAATAAAGTTGTTTATTAGGGTATCTGTTGTGTGTTGTGGCCATGAAATTGAAAGGGAGATAATGAATTGGAAGTTTACTGACCCCCAGTAGAAATTTACTGGGGGGCAGTAAACTTCTTCAGGGTTTACTAGGGAGCAATAAAGTTGTTTATTAGAGTATCTGTTGTGTGTTGTGGCCATGAAATTGAAAGGGAGATAATGAATTGGAAGTTTACTGACCTCCAGTAGAAGTTTTTTGGGGGGCAGTAAACTTCTACTGGGTTTACTAGGGAGCAATAAAGTTGTTTATTAGGGTATCTGTTGTGTGTTGTGGCCATGAAATTGAAAGGGATATAATGAATTGGGAGTTTACTGACCCCCAGTAGCAGTTTACTGGGGGGGGCAGTAAACTTCTTCTGGGTTTACTAGGGAGCAATAAAGTTGTTTATTAGGGTACCTGTTGTGTGTTGTGGACATGAAATTAAAAGGAAGATAATGAATTGCATGTTTACTGACCCCCAGTAGAAGTTTACTGCCCCCCAGTAAACTTCTACTGGGCTTACTAAGTTTACTGACCCCCAGTAGCTTTCCTGTTTATTATGCAACCAGTAAACTTTGTTATGGAAATGTTGAGTTGCATGTTGTGTTTATTAATTGATGTATTTTAAATGCAGACTGACATGGTTGATGAGGTCAATAAACGAAACGATGCATTTAAGGAACAACACCCTGATGCGACGAAGGAGGAGATTATGGAAAGTGTTCAGTCCTAACAAATTGAGGTGTTGGGTACGGTGCTCAAAACTCAGTAAGGAAAGGAGATCAGAGGGATGGAACGAGGAGGCGAGCGAGACTTGAGTCATTCTTCAAATGATTCCACTTTACATAGTCGTCCTCCTAGAGTTGATGAGCAGCAACTCCAAGAGGTGCAGGAGCGCTATGAGCAGAGACTAAAGGAATCATAGGAGCGTGCCCAACAGCAGTTCCAAGAGGTCCAGCAGCGTGCCCGACAACAATTCCAAGAGGTCCAGTAGTGTGTCCTGCGTGCTGAGTCTATGTATAGTGTTGTGCAGTCCCAAGTTACTGCCATATATGAGCACCTAGGTATGCCACCTCCTCCTCCTCCACAAGTTTCCCCACAAAACAATGATGATAGAGGCGACAACATAGGATTGGACAACAGTGCCCTTGGCATTATTGATTTTGTAGTACTTCATTCATAGTTTAGCTAGATTGTATGAACAATTTTCTACCTAGTTAGAAAATTAATTATTTTGTACGTATATATGAATAATATTTGTCCATCTATGATCAATATATGAAAAATGGTCCAAATCCAGTGCTTCTGATATATATTGTTACTGTATGATCAATATATATGTATGTGTTTGATTATTGTTACTGATTTGTAATTTTTGGAAACAGTAAATAAGGTAAAAAAAAAATCACTGTTTTCTCTCTTAGGCGACGAAAACAGTTTCCTTCGTCGCCCAAGATATTTGTCTTCGACGACGAAAACAGTAACCTTCGTTGCCCAAGATAAACAACCAAAGCGACAGAAATAGTAACATTCGTCTCCCAAGATAAAATACCTAGGCGACGGAAATAGACACCTTCGTCGCGTAAGATAAACCACCAATCCGACGAATACAAAGATCAATCGTCGACTAAGAGCTGTTAAACATTCGTCGGATTACAACTCTATCGACGAATTTTCCGTCGCTTAAGAACAATGCAATATTCTTCGGTAACCATACATACCGACGACAATTTCGTCGGCCAAGAAGAATTTCATATTCATCGGCTAAGCACATTTCCGAAAAAACTTTCCGTCAACAGAGATTCTTATCGACGAATCAGTTTGTCGACAAGGCAGGAAAGAGTCCGTCGGGTTTGATCGCTCTTAGTCGACGACTCACTTCAGTTTCGTCGCCTAAGTGTCTACCTCACGACACTTAGGTGACAGAACTTACACGACGGATAATTCGTCTGCCAAGATTATAGGCGACGGATATGTAGTCTTAAGCGGCGAGTTGTTTCTGTCGGCTAAGTTGATATTTCCTGTAGTGTGGGTAGGATGGGCTGGGCCCGACCTTGGTGGCAGCATTGGGTCGGGAACAGTTTCAGAAGGCATAAGGGAGCTGGGTGTTTGAAGTAACAGCAAAGACAGTTGTCCCACATCGATTTTCAAGTGAAGAGAACCCACTTTGGACCATAAATATGGCCCAGCCACCAATTTGTCAGGTATGATTAACTACCCTAGTAATTACATTCTACAAGCAGATACTGACTAAATCATCGGAGGAGGAAAGACCGGAAGCCCCCGGTTATCCTTTTGTCTACAGGTCAACGGGAGAATAGCCAGTCGCCTACCAGACACGCCAACAGCTTCTGCAGCCCTATCCGGGATTGTACAGAAACACAAAGTTATGGAAAGGTTGGAAACTCTTATGAACTTATGATATAACTTGATCTATTTTCAGCCAGCCAGTGAGTCCCTGAACTCTAAAAAAAGAAGCATAATGATTTCAAACCATTTCATATTAGAAATGAGAGTTTTGATACAAATTGGTAGTAACTTTGCAATACAATTGGAGGGGATATGTCTTTACTTGAGTATTATGTGCATGTAAGCAATTAAATGTATTCCTCCCTACACTCTTGTATCTGTGTTTATGGTTCTGGTAATATTTATTAATCACTTTTCAATTTTCATGTTCATTGATTGTAAAATATCCCTATGGTATCTTTCTGTGATAGCCATGCTGATGGAATCAACAACTGTTTATGTTAATTATAAAAGTTGTATGTTCTTCAAAGACTAGGTGTCTGTATGTGGGTGTGTTGTAGATATTATCCAACATTGAAGATGAGCAAGACTCTTGCCTCTCTTGAAGACCCCTTTATTTCTTCTCTAATCTTTTTTTTTTTTTTCATTTTTGTTTGATCTGATTTATGTCTTTCTATATGCTTGAGTACATTGCAGCCTAGATATGAACATACGTGCTTGATTTCCATATTTCAAAGAGTACATCGTATTCTCCCCATGAGAAAATTGTAAGCTTCTCTCGACTTAGTTGTAATGTTAATAGTGTTTGTAAGTGCTTGTAAATTGATCAAAAAATGCTTCATGGTTCAATGTGATCCAACATACACACACATTAATAAACATATTATCTATATTAGATATACAGGCGTACACGTTGTAAATTTACTTAAAATGTAAGTTCTAGATACATATTTCTGGTATTACATTAGAGATGGATGATTTAATGGTGTTATTTGTGTCTCAGTATCTCCACCCAATTGTCTGACAACTACACAATGGTTCATGTGGTTAATTATCAGAATTTAGGTAATTGTCTGATCAACTTGTATCCGCAGGAAACACATTTTTAACACCTTTAATATGTAGTTTTTAACATAACACTATGCCAATTTTGCATTCACCCGTTGTCTGATTACTTTTTTGTGTCGTCTATCGAGGTATCATCTGATAAGCATTCAGTCGATAGGCATAATCTGTCGTCTGAGGAAGATTATACAACATATTGTATGTCGTCTGTATGAATCCAGGTTCGTAACACAAAAAATAAATCTATCGTTAAAAAACGTTACAACGACAGTTCTCTGTCGTTGAAAGAAGAATTATTCCGCAAATAATTTCATCCGTCTGTCGTCTCAAATTTATTCTAACGTCACTTATATGGCGTCGAAATGGCTTTTTTATCTATCCTCTTAATTTATCCGTCGTCTGTATTCTAGTACTACTATGTTTTTCTATCGTTACAATAGTTTAAAACCTCAAAACTCAGACGACATACACTATTGTCTTCTTTTACTTTAAGACGACATATAAAAGTCGTTTGAAAGATGTAAGACATCAAAGTTCATGGAATATCTGTTGTCTGATTTTGATTTGGAGGTCACCAAAGCATTTGCACAAACTAATTTAGAAATCTAAATTCATTCTCATTGCCAAAACCAACAATATTTTCAAAGAGTTATTTGTCCTAAGTAGACATATAAGCTATAACACTAATAAGTTATTACTCTAAAATGACCTACAATACATATTTGAGTTCAAAGTCACCTATTTCCTTGACCAAAGCTATAACACCTACTAGACATTCTACGGTTGGATTAGTTGAGTTCCTTCTTTGCTGAAAAATATTGTCCTAGCAGAAGGCTTCAACCACCAAGGATCCCAAGGCTTAATCATCTTGCTCAATTCCCCATATGCAACAGCTCTTAGGAATAGTTTCTTTTCTTCTGCAGATAGAACCAATAAGGCAATGTAATTTTACTAATAAGTAATAACTGAAATTTCGATCAAAGCAATAAAGAAGTCAATTCTAAATGATACTAGATTTCTTATGACTAAGATTTCTATTATTAAAGTCTTATCAATTCTTGATAAAGGCAACTCCAACAAGTTAAGAATGAGATTACTCTAAGAATGTTAGGACTTGAAAATACTGTAGTTCCTATACTTCATGAAAGAAAAATCAAGAAGGCAAGATAGTAGGAACAAAGAATTAATCAACTTTCACTGGATGCTTACTGTTTTCTCCACCATTCCAACTGATGTATAGTACTTAGAAGCTCTCCTTTATAAAAAGGGATCAAGCTAGGTTTCCACCATACAAATGGGAAGTTCTCTTATATACTTTCCATCCTCTAGTTCCTGTAGTCATACAAAATTTGACTCATAAAATTAGTTTTAGTTGTTACTCGGTAAAAACTATAAAACTCACAGATATGCATGTATTTCTATCTTCTCATTTGTCAAACTCTCTTCTTTTGGTTCCAAAAGTCTGGAAACGTGAGCAATGAACATAAAACAATCAGAAATCATATAAAGTTTTTTTTTATACGAGAAATCATATAAAGTTGCAAAGAAGAAAATAATAGAGAAATTGAAATTGTAGGAAGAAACAACTTACAACATAGAGCACTCCACCCTGCAAGAGCTGCTTTTTATCCCACATATTTCTTTTTGGTCATCTTCTGTGAAACCCAATCGTGACCATAAACTTTTAACTCAAGAGACTTGCACAATCTATTCTTTTAATTGTCAAGCAATATCAAAGTATTAAAAGAATTCCATATAGATAGAATGACATGATTCTACCTTAATTTGTCGTAGTCAACATGACTTCTTGGGGTTCACAAGCACCGAATTAAACAAATCGACATAACCTACTGCAAAATTTACTTTCACAAACAAGTTGCACTTGATACTATTACAATGCATATACAGTACACACCATGAGGAAGTATATATACCTGGAGTGTGGTAGCTAGAGTCATCCATTGCCAATGAGCTGGTGTATCTGCCCATGCAATTGCAAGCTCTCTTGCGCCCATGTAACATATTTTGCCAAAAGAAAGAGAGAGAGAAAGATTGTGTCCATAAACACAAAAAATTTTCAGAATAGGTCTTTAGTTATGGTAAAATGTATTATAAGTTTCAAACAGGATATACAATGCCATAACTAGAAGTTACAAGTTGCAATAACAGGATCTTGGATATGTGAATCACACATCCATTAGGGCAATCATGTCTTATATAAATATGGAAGACACTGAATCCGTTCCCTACTTGTCTTATATCATGATAAGCTAGAAATTGCCATAGGCTGTTCATTTTCAACACACCTACATATATATCCACACACATTCCAAAATAGAAACTGCAAAAATCATGCAATTTCCAATTACAGAGTTATTGGCGAAAAGAAAGGCAAAACTGGGCAAGTAGGATTAGAAATGAGAGAATTGAATATCATATAATATAGAAAACAGCCTCTTAGATACAAATTACTATTAACTATTAACTTCAGTATGAAATCCAGAAGTCAGAAAGAAAAAAAGAAGGCTTATGAGATCCATAAATTCGGGTATAACGAAATGAAGCAAAGATTGCATCGAAAAACAACAAAAAGGTCATCGAAACTGTTAGTTAGTCTACCTTGAGCGCCATGCTTCTGGGTAGATCAGTGTTACTGCTCATCAATCCCTGCATTAATGAAGCAAACAACAATTTCATGAAAACGTCTCTTATATAGTTTTTATTTAGAGCGAAGCTTCACTTTGAAATTAAAATGTGAAGTTACTTATTTGACTCACTTTTCGGTCATATTTCTATATCTCCACCGTTCAGTTTGTAGAACCTAATACATAGATCACTTATGCTAAATTTCATTGAATTTGATGATTGTTAAGGTACCGAATTAAATTAAATCCACAAACGGTCTATAAATCTGTCTACTCATAACTGTTTTTGTAAATAACGATTATGAAAACCCTAATGATCATCAATTTCAATGAAACTTGACATGAGTAATCTATGTATTAGGTTCTACAAATTGAACGGTGGAGATGTGGAAATATGACCGAAAAGTGAGTAAAATAAGGAACTTCACACTTTAATTTCAAAATGAAGCTTCGCTCTGGATATGAACTATATATATGTATATACATATATATATATATATAATGTATAGTGTCACATCCCGACCCGTAAGATTTTATCTTATTTACTAGCTTGATTATAATAAGAATTTTACCGTCTCTGACATTGACATATAGTTTAATTGGTCCCTAGAGGGGTTTTGAGGGACGATTATTTCGGAAAGTTATTCGTAGGAGAAAAATGTAACGACGGTAAAAATGGTAAATTTAGCTAGTAAAAGGTAATTTTATTAGGATATTATTTTTGGGGGTGTTAAATTTTTGGATTGGGTATATTTTTGGGTTGGAACCAGTTGGGCCAAGCCCAACATATTTCTCTCTCTTCCCTCCCGATTCTCTCTCTCCTCTCCCGCTCCCGCACCCGACTCTCCCCCCTGCCGGATTTTCTTCTCCGTCGTCCGCCGCCGTCCGGCCACCGTTCGCTGCCGCACCGGTCCCAATCGATCGGTCTCCAACCCAGCTACCGTTCTAGACCGGTGGCAGCCTCTCTAGCGCCGCCGTGAGGGAGAGACGTCGCCCGAAAGTTCCGGCTGCCTTAAGCTTTCCGTCACCGGAACTCCCTCCTCCGGCCACCAATCCGGGCAAGCTTGGTACGGTTTTGAAGCTCTCCTCCCGTGCTTCAATCCCTCCAAAGGGCTCCCTCCATCTTCAGCTAGGTAAAGAGGAATCGGTATTTAAATTCTAGGGCTTTATTGTGTGTTTGCGTTCGATTGACATGGTTAGGCTTAGAATTGGAGTTTGTGGTAGTTATGAATGTTGTAGAGGAGGTTGAGAGGAAGATACTGTCAAATTTTGGTGGACATTGGACGTCGTCGGAGCTGGTCGCCGGCCGCCGCCGCTGGAAAAATTGTTTTAGGTGGAGATTTTTATGAGGAATTTAATGGAATGAGTTTTAGAATTTTCGGACGAGTTTTGAATAGGTTTATGAATTTCCGAAGTTTGGTATTTAAGCGGTTAAATAATGTAAAATCCGACCGTAGGATTTAAATCAATTTCTGGGAAAGGTTGTTTATACGACTGCCGAGTATGATATAAAAGTTTGGATCGTTCCGATTTAAGAATATCGAACTTAGGCAATGATGAGTGTAATTATGGCTCTCGATTATTTGCCTATTTTATAAATACTGGAATTCAGTTAGTAAATTAATTATATATTTGGAACAGGACGTGAGGAGGCCCGAGCAGAAGAAGCCTCGGAGCGTCATCAGGCTTAGGCCTAATTTGTGAGTGGACTTTGTTTTAAATAAAAGCATGCGATGAATGATTTTATTAATCATTTATTTCTTTTGATGAGATTATTGATTTCTCGCCTATTTGATAATTTTTCCTCCTTTGGAGAGATCCCGAAAATGAGATTTTCGGTGGATATATATGTTTTGGATTTTATGAGAATAGTATGTATATAAATGCTAGCTAGCCATACGTGCTTGGTCCGTCATAATGAGGTAAATACCATTATGGCGTGTCGTGCGTGTTAGACACAAACGTCATAGCCCTATATGAAAACTTCTTTCTTTTTCAGTTTATTTAGGTTTTCATATAGGGAGTCCACACGTATATGTACACCATCCCTTTTCGGTCATAATGAGGAAAAATACCATTATGGCGCAACGTGAGCGTTAGACGCCAGCGTTGTAGCCTTGTATGAATTTCTATTTTTCTGAATTGTTTCTAGGATTCATACAAGGAGTCTGACGAGTGTAGATACATAAAATATATGAATATATATGGTTTAGCCTGAGAGGCTCCATTTTATTTGAGTTTGTGACTAGCCAGTGCTAGTCGTGAAATTGTCAGTTTATGAGTTGAATACTTTTAAGCTGCCGCATGCAGTATATTTTTCTAGGAAATTAAAATGGGAATGCATAAATAGTTTATTATTAAATTATTTTTGTCCACTCACTCTAATATTATTAAATGTCTTCCCCTGGGCCCTTCGTTTTAAAATGCCCAGTCTGCAGAGTTCGGATTGGATCTAGTAGGAAACGAGCATAGTCACCCGTATTTCCACCACCTTTCACCAGTAGGTTACATGTTTAGCCTACTTGTCTTTTTCTTGCTTCCGCTAGTGTCTAGTAGCTCTGAATACTTGGGTTTAATGTATATATTTTTAGTTGTGGGTGAAGGCTTGTTTATATTTTAGAATATTTGACGGATGATGTATATTATCTTAGATAATGTTTATTATCCTGTTGTGATGATTGTTTTTGAGGAGCACGAAGGCTCCAGAAGTTAAGGTTGGATTTGGAACCTTTAGAAGTATTTGCAGGTTTTTATTGGAAGGGTTGTCCATTTTCAAGGGAGGTTGTACCGAATTTTGCGGTAAATCTTTCCTTGGAGGTGGTCCCCGCACGATTTACTCCGGGTTTAGGGTGAAATTCGGGGCGGGTCGTGTCATATAGTGAAGAATGAGAGAAGGTACCAGACAAGTATTGGCGGAAGGCTTGCGGGATTGCAGAGGAAACCAGGAGCGGCAAAACAGAGGAGCTGAGAAATGGAGAGAGAAGCTCAGAATTAATCAAAGCAGTAAAACAGAAAGCTTTCAGAATGTGTGAGATTGATTCAAGTGCTGCGGTCATCGAAAATTGAGTAACAGAGCTCTCATACTCCAATACACCAAGCACGAAAGTACAACCATCCGAGCACAACAAACCGATCATCCTTCGTCGAAATAACTCTAACTAGCGCTGTCGCAACAGCTCGGAAAATCACTTCATCTTGAAATAGCCAGTTCAAAACCACCAAAGGTTGGCCGCCGTGCTTCGAGTCCTTGTTCCTCAAATACTGGAGTCAAGAAAAACGAAATCAACACAAATATGGAGAATTCAAAGCGCGAATGAGATGAAAGTTTCGCTTACGTGATCGAGCATAGGGATGAGTATTTCATCGAGAGGCTCGTTTCGGCGAGCGGCGTCGTTTAGGTAGTTGTGGAGGAAGCGGAGCGAGTCGTCGAAGGAGCCGGAGACCGAGTCGAGAGGAGGAAGAGGAGAGAGCTGCGAAACGGCGTCGTGTAGCTTTTTGGGGCGGGCGGAGAGGAGAGAGGATTTTGCTCGGCCAAGAGTGACTGAGGGTTTTTATATGATTACTCACTTGTTCATCTAGAAAATCTCAAAAAGCATTGCACCCCCAAATATTAACATCAACAAACCCTAAATCAGGCAAATCCCTAATCCAACAAAACTCTATATCAACCAAGCAAAACCTAATCCAACAACACCCTAAATCAACCTAGCGACAGACGGATTTTAATTCGCTTGAGGGAGAGGTCTAGAGGAGAGAATTTGGTTTGTGAGGAAGAGAGGTTTCAGTTTGTGTTGAGAATGAGGGAATTGAGAACTTAAACAATTTTTTGGAGAGAGAAAGTCTATCAAGTGTCCAAACAACGCCATACATTGTGTAAAAAAAAATTACGTCAATTGAAGAGACGACAGAAGAGTGTCGTCTTAAATCGAACAATCTTATCACTCATTTTGGCTTATTTTTAAGACAACAGATGATTGTCGTATAATGAACACGCTAAGTTTAACTACTGGGCGTTGCAACATTTAAACGATAGATATTTAAATGTCTGTCGTAAAATTTATCAGACAACAGTAAAACGACTTCTGTCGTCTAATCTCTGTCGTTTGATTGCAAAATTTACATAGTATAATATGCATTTGTCTACTTTTGTTCTCATTGGAAGTTTTTACAAACAAATAGATATTAACGATTTGATCGTATTCTTGTGGTGGATACTTCCTTGCTAACTTGCACCTTATACTGTCAATCTTTTTATACATAGATCTTTAATTATCATTATGGAAGTCGTCATTGATCCTAGCCTTTGTATTTACTGCAGCGGCTATTTATAGCACAGACAAATAATATTAAGACATCATCTTGTATTATAAGTCCCCCAACAAGTGAAGTATGGCTCATTTTCCTCTCTACCTTTTAGTTTGGCAGGAGCTGCCCCTCCTTTATTCTGATGACCTTGTGTCTTATTTTTTTTCCTTTTTTTTCCAGCTTTCTTCTTATGGAAAGGGAGTACATAAGAGGTTCCCTTCTACAATGGGATGTGCTGCTTTTTCTTCAGTCTTGATGGGTATGACAACATTTCAATTTAGCATAGTATTAATTCTCGTTCTGTGTCTATTTTCCCCTTTGTCAAGATACTGGATCACAGTTGCCTACAAATGTGACTGGAATGCTTAAATACAGAACAAATCTTCTTCAAGCTGTGGGTCAGTTCAATGGTTAGATTCTGCATGTTTTTAATATCATAAGTGAAGATTCCAAAGGATCGAGTGGCGGCCAACAAGCTAATCGAGTGGCGACCAACAAGCTAACGAGTAAGACTATAGAAATTAAACACTCCATTGGGAGATTATGGCCTGCTAAACCTGTGAGTTTGACATCGAAAGACACGACTTGTGGCTTGGCCATGTCAACAGGTTAGGAAGAATGTTCTGAAGCTAACAAGATTGTAGTTGGGGAGTGGGGACAACTGTTGTTTGAGTTTGTTGAGCAAATGTAATGGAATTCCATGTTTTAAAAAAGGTCTCAGAATGAGAGGTGGAACAAAAGGCGGTAATAATAGGCATATCTCTGTGGTACTTGATGCCCCCAACATCAAGAACTAAAGCTAGCGAGGCAACTCTTATGAAGATTTTGAGTCTGATTTAATTAAAGCCAGCCTTTTGTAGTGGCAGTGCCATCTTTTTGAAGATGTTTTGACTAGATCTCTTTTATATGGTCATCTTCTTGTACAATATATTAACGTTACCTTTCAGTCTCCTAGAGCCTATCTTGTATGCATTATGTGATTCTGATGGCTTGAACTGAGACAGTTTATTTCAATTGGGTTTTATGTATCATTCTTAGTTTATGCATTCCCTTGTAAAAAATAAATGACTGACTAAAGTGTATGTCATGCTTTGGGTGGTGAGTAGCTCACTTTTTAAACCAATTGATTACCTATAACTTATTACAAAGTCTTCCCCAGCATGTTGAACGAAGTGGTGATTTCTAAAATAGGTTTGTCGATTGCAAAGGATTCCGAAAAAAATCTGGTCATGGTTGAAGGACTTAAGAGTAAGAAGATTCAAGATCCCACTACAAGATCATGGCTCCCTAGACTTGCTCTAGAAACATTTGAATCCAAAGGCTATAGATCTAATTATGAGCACTATCACGTGGCAAGAGGTTGGAAAAAAAAAATTAACAAAAGCCAACCAGATTTTACATGAGGATGACACCCTCATTTTAGGTCAAGAACAGTGTAGTGCACCTTCATATCTCAACAATGGGCATATTTTGGTACTTGATGCACCTAGCTTCAAAGCCAAAAGTGAACTAGGGACACCCTCATTTGAGTTTCAGGTTTCACTGCATTTGTGAAGATGCTTTTGACGTACTGGAAATCAGATTTCCATTTCTTGAGCTGTGTAATCAACAATAGTGTGCTTGCTTGAAAGAAGAGACCACAGTAGAAACCAATCCACAATCCCTGCACCTAGAAAAAATGAGTTGAACTGTGAAGCCAAAAAAGAATGAGCTTACTATATAAATTTGAGTACCTTGGCATAACGTTTCAACACAAATCCAAGAAGACCAGAAATTGTCATGCCATTAATATAAAATGCACCCAACTTCACATACACAGCAAAGTGTTGCCACCCACATCCTCTTGCCATACCTGCAAATAACCACTAAATTTACACCAAGAAATAAACAAAAAACAAAGCTCAAATAGAATATCTTGAATATGGATCTTGACCTGAAAGACTCCTTGCCAGGAATCAAGAACTATTGAAACTGCAAGAAGTGGTGTCATAGAAGCAAAGTCCTCTATCAGAACTGCATAATTTGAAGAGCTATCAATGAAGAAGCCTGCGCAGGTATTGTGACCAAACGTCAAAGCCAAAACAATTATGAAAGAAAGAATCAGCGAGAGCTTAAAAGTCACAAGCATCACATTCTTTGCTTGATACGGATTGCCTGCTCCTAATTCATTTGACACCCTTGTATTGCAACAACAATATGTGAACCATGTGTCAATGTATGAAAAACAATGTATATATCGGAAAACTGGAAGGAATTGAAGAACTTGGAAGTTTACCCTACTCTTACCTAGCGCAACACTCAAGTCATATGTAACCATTTCTTGTGTGTTCACACTAACATATAATAAAAAGGTAGTTATATGAGTTAGACAGAATAACATGCTGGAGCAAATAAAAACTTGCAAAAATGTTATTGAAGCAGACCACATTGCAAGTACTGAAGTGGTTCTTGTCGACTTTGGCATCAACCCTCCCATAAACACGAGAATCTCAAAAGCCTAGTACTCCTCCAAACTAAAGAGATAAAAGAACATAAAGGTACTCGTATTTAAACGTCAAGCATAAGTAACAGATGCAATGTCACTAACAGATACAGTTTCAAATGTTATGTTGCTGCACTGTCAGTAGGCTTTATTGATGATCAAGTAACATCTTGTTTGCATTTGCAATTCTAAATCCCAAATTCTCAATACATGTCAGATCAAGTTTATTACTCGATAAAGAAATTTATTAGCATTTATTAGAATTGCGTAAGCTCCATATTTGTATTCCTTCCGAAACACTGAAAGCTATTCGCTCTAGTAAAATGCAAAACAGGAGACAAACACTTTGAGCGAATATGGCGCTTGCGCAATTCTAATATTTAGAAAGAGAGGAACCTGAAGCAGATTGTAATGGGTTTCCGACGATGGCTACCAGTAATTAGATTCGACTCTGATCTCCCCACAATGAGCCTCATCGCTTATCTCTCTGGATTTCTGACTCTAGTTCCAGACTGTATCTTCAAATCCTCTCGAAATGATTCGACTCTTCTCTCTCAGCAACGGGCTACCGGCTATGTATGTAATCTCTGCATTATTGGATTCCGCAAAATCTCTCTTCGATCTCTCCTCCTTCTTGCAGTAAAATAGGTAGTTACTGTGATGACCTGAAAGTACATAATTGCCCTTCCGTTAAGGACTTTGTCAGACGTACCGTACAACGAGCACGAGCGTAGTACAGCTTTTGCCCTCCATTTACTATGTTTGATAATAAGATAAAAGAAGAATCTGTTGTTTTTGAGCCATTAAGCCTAAAGTGGTCATCTATCATTTCTTTGGTTCATATTCATCAAGATCAATGAATACCTTATAATTTTCTATTTTCTACTGTATGCCATGACTCATTTTCGTATTTCATTGATCTTGCTGCTAATATGTTTTCCTAATCGACTCTATAATGAATTGAATGAGAAATTGATGATTTTGAACAGAGAGTTGCAGACGGTGGTAGTTCTCAGAATCATGAAGGGGTAGATAGATTTATGTACATATTACTCAAATTTGCTTTAATACATATATGTTTGCTTGAAGTAATCTAATGTGATCTCTTATTGATTGATTAAGTAGCTACGAATGCAAGAAGACTAAGCCAAACTATCATGGAAAGCCTTCTGTAAGAAGTCAGTTCAAGATATCCTGGCAAATTAGAAGCCAAAACCCTTTTTTTCTGAAGTGTATGATACCGTCTGACGTTGTACAAAATAAAAAAAGTTTGGTAAGTCTATAACTGTAGCTAGCCACGCATCAAACATATATAAAAGGCCGAATGTGATTGAAGTTTAGCTGATCCACTTAGTTGTCTTATTGACAGACGCTGCCTAAACAATTTTGCAATGAACATTTGCAAAAGCATGATACAAAAATTATTTTGGTACATGAAATGGAGAAGAATATTATGTGAATTGTCTTGGGAAATATAGACGACTGAGTGTGGATGGAGAAGGTTTTGTACAGACAGTAATTAGTTGTAGGTGATCTCTTAGTTTTCCAGTGGGTGAAGCCCTTGAAGTTAAGGTACGACACTATTTTTCTTTTTGGGACACGGCTTTTTTAAATCTCACTACACTTTTTTTTTTGGGAATATAGAACTACTTAGTTCTTAATATCCTCAATTTGATGTCACATGTTCGATTTCCTGTGCAGGTTTACAAAGTCCAGGAAGATACCTTAAATGATGTTCAAGCTGCGTTTACCTTATTACAGTTTAATCTGTAATACAGGACATGTGAAAATGTTAAGAATAATTGACAATTAGTTCACATGTATTGTGAATGATGATGAAACGGTTGAAACCTTCTTCTTCTTCAACATCTAGTATGCTGGTGTGTTTTTTTGTTGTTTTTGAGAGTGATAGTGGGCTGGTTTTAGGACAGAGGTAAAAAGACCTACAATTTGGAGGAATTTAGTTTTTTTTTTTTTTGTTTGTGGTTTGTTTAAATTTCTTATGTAGGATTTCAACATATACTATTTAGCTGGTCGTAATATCCATAAATATATTCATATATATATATATATATATATATATATATATATTTTCCCAGGTAAGGATGTCAATATTTTTCTTATGGTGCAGATTTCTAATTTAAACTCATTTTTTCAATCGAATTTTCACATCTTCACCGTCTACTCTTTAGATAGTACGTGTAGATCATCTATGCAAATTTTCAGCCAATTTGATAATCGTTAAGGCTCTCAAACTTGCGTTTTTTCTGTTATAAACACAAACGGTTTCAAGTTCGATAGAATTCAGCTCGTCTATAGTTTTAATCGAGTTTGAGTGCCTTAATGATTATCAAATTAGCTAAAAATTTACAAAGATGATGTATATGTTAGTACCTAAATACTAGACGGTATAGATGTGAAAATTCAATTGAAAAGTGAGTTTAAAAGTGAAATCCACATCATAAGAATAAATCAGGTTAAAATATTGTATAGTCCTTGTGTTTAAAGGCGACATTTATTTAGTCCTTATGATTTTATTTTAATCTGAATAGTCATCCAATAGTCCTTATGGTTTATTTTAATCTGAATAGTCCTTAAAGTCATGATTTTTCATCCAAATATTCCTTATGGCCTTTAACTGAGAAAATTGTCGGAATAACTATTTGGATGAAAAAATTATGACTTTAAGGACTATTCAGATTAAAATAAAGGGAAATGCTCAAATACACAAAAATAGAAAAGTTATATCCTAACCCAATGAAAATAAACTTCATATAGCCCATTCCAATTAATGTTAAAGAAAGTACAATTATATCCTCCTTTTATTCAACTACCTTATATCTCCAATCTGAAACTCTCTTTCCTTCCCTCTCTCTCTCTCTCTCTCTCTCTCTCTCTCTCTCTCTCTTCTCATCGTCTCTCTCTCTCTCTCTCTCTCTCTCTCTCTCTCTCTCTCTCTCTCTCTCTCTCTCTCTCTCTCCTCTCTCTCTCTCTCTCTCTCTCTCTCTCATGGTTGCCTCAACGTTCTCTCATGGTTGCCTCAACGTTCTCTCTCTCTCTCTCTCATGGCTGCCTCAACGTCGACGTCGACGACGCCTCAAGGACGAGCACGACGCCCCGGTGAGGACCCTAACGAGGATCATGGTGTCGAGCCACCTCGACATCTCGACGGTTGCTGTAGATTAGAGAGTGACCGCCGATCGCTTTCGATCTGCTTCGATCTACTTCGATCTACTTCGATCGCTTCGTTGTAGATCAACGATCCGCCACCACCGTCCCCATCGACTCCAGCGGTGAAGTTTCCGGCCACTCAATGACTCCATGTAGTGCCAGTAAGTGAGATCATATGCTTAGTATCTGTGTTAGTTACATCTATAAGTACTCCAAAAGTACTTGTTATTGAGTTGTGGAACTGCAGCAGATAGCCGATGTTTTCGAAAAGGAGAAGGGACAGGAGAAGCAGATAAAAGCCGGTCTAGAGTCTGCGGAGACTGACTTTTAGAAGGTATGATTATGCCATTCTCAGATTTAACAACCTTACATGACTTGTGTTTTGGTCCGAAGAGTCTAACTTGTATTATTGTTGAAGGAGGTTGGTGGCAGAAGAGGTGGGATAATGATGCACTGCAATGTGAAGTACTCCAATTTGAGACACAAGAGCTAGATGTATTCTTGGTAAGCTGAATTTATACTTACTAAGTTGGTAAATGTATAATCACTAGTGGATTACGATTCTTAGCCGACGAAATATTTCCGTCGGTTAAGAAACATATTCCGTCTACTAAAAACTTAGTCGACGGAATAGTCATCGACTAAGATCCGTCGGCTAACAGTCGTCTGCTAAGACAATAGCCGACGGAAAAATATATTTCCGTCGACTAAGTTATATCTTCATCGACGGATCTTAGTCGACGACTATTCCGTCGACTAATTAGTTTATTGTTCCTAAACGACGGAAAAAATCCGTCGGCTATATTTCCGTCGATTAACATTTACCTAAACGACAAAAGGCTTCCTTCTTTACCGACGAAATATTCCGTCGGTTAGGATGCCAGTTTCTTAGACGACGGAAAATTCGCGTCGGTTAAGATCTAGCCGACGATATGGTCCTGTTTCTGTTTATTCTTAGCCGACAGAAAATAAAATTTTACGTCGGTAATGATTATCTAATACCGACGGAAAGTAGAATTTTTCGTCAACTAAGAAGGTCAACGGTCGGTCGTTATTCATTCTTAGCCGACGGAAAATTTTATTTTCCGTCGGTAAGGTTTATACCCTACCGACGGATTTTCAATTTTCCATCGACTAAGGTGATCATAATTTTTTTTTTTAGAATTTTTTTTTCACAATTTATTATTTGTTTTGATTTTTAATTTTTTTACCGATAAAGTAGATATTTGTTTCGGTTGTTTTAGAAATAATTATATTAAAACTAAATATATAGATCGAATCATTAATAATATAAAAATTATGCATTAATAATTAAAATTGTGTTCATACAAACTAAAATTTGACTAATAAAGGTTCAAAAACTGATCTTCATCAAACAATGCCGAAGATGACTGAGTAGGAAGAGGAGGTGGAGACGACTGAGTAGGAGGAGGAATCGGAGATGACTGAGGAGGAGGAGGAGGACCCGGAGAAGAATGAGGAGGAGCTGTAAAAGGCGGAGGAGGAGGAGCCGGACCTTCAGATTCTAGACCTAGGCGAGAGAAGATCTGGTCCATCCGTGAGTTAACACTAGTGTACTGATTACGGTACCACGCAGACTCGGCCTCAGCCAGCTCAGTCCGCTCCTTATACTCACGGACCTCTTGTTCAAGGGCGTTCAATCCTTTCCCTGTCTTGATTTGGAGGAGCACGACTCCGCAAGGTCGAACCAGACGAGGACTGGCTCAAGTCTCGCTCACCTGCTCGTCCCATCCCTCGTATCTCCTTCCCTTTGCGCTTGTCCAACACAGCATCCAACACATCAATTTGTTGTGTTTGAATGATCTCCATCATTTCCTCCTCTATAGCTTCCAGATTTATCTGCTTCAAGTCTGTCTTTCTGCTTTCGACCTCCGCAAGCATCTTCTCCTGCATAAACAAAACACCAAGGAATACACCAACCACATAATTCAACAACAATTACACCAACACCAACATATTTCTAATTAATACTAAGTATCCAAATCAAAGAGACATAATTAATTAAATAATTAAAGGAAATACACTTACATATTTCTGGGTGGCCACTTCGTCACGGGTCTCACATAACTCTGCTCAAATCCCTTGATGATCGGCAAGGGCTCACCTTTGTTCCTCAGATCCTCCATGATGTAGACAATAGGAGAGGACCCCGCTGTGGTGGTGCATCGTCTTCTTACCACGGTTTCTTCTTGTTTGCGTTCGAGAGTTTCTAATACGCGATATAAATAAAATATCAGTAATTATATTTTTTTTATTTATTAAAAAAATAAATAATAATATTTATTCTATAAACCTAAAACATGACAATAAATAGCATAACCGAAGCCACAAAATCATCATGCATAATCGTCGGCAATGTTAAGTTTTACAATTTTAATTTTTTAATAAGAACAAATTTAATAATATATTATTCTAAAAATGCTTGAAAAATATATTATTGTAACAAAATTAATAATATATTACTCCAAAATATAGTGGTCAACATTATCACCCAAAAAAAAAGCAATATACACATACCTTGAACGCGTCGCTCTCAAAATGCGTGCAGAGAAAGGCCCACTCATCCTCCCTCCCATAGAACTCTCCGTCGGCATCCCTTCTGGTCCATGCTCCTGGTAGACATTGTGACAGTGACACTTCCACTCCTTGTACTAGCTTGTGCCGTGTCCATGACCCCTCACCGTCACAATGTCATTGTTTGTCCCACATGTACCATGGCTAAGAAATAAAAATAAATTAATACATCAACAAAAGTATTAATTGAAAACTATTCAAATAAACCAAACTAAGTAAATTAATTTTTATGTACTTATCGACAATGCGTTCCACACCTTCCACTGTTCCGATTGCTCAAGGTCGTGGAACGTCCTAACCCTTATTCCAACCAGGCTACGTATGGCCGACCCAATGTCCTTGACCAAAAAACTGTTGACCCCTTGAACCTTAGGCCCTTTCATACGAGGGCAATACTCTATCGTATCTTCCCCCCTAGCTTCTTGCATAACGCCTCCGTCGCCTTTCCACACAACAAACCCCGTTTCTTTTTCGGTGGGGGACCTACAATAAATAAAACAAAATATTAGGTATCATTTGCAAAAAAGATTCAAGTTAATATAAGTAAAAGAATAATAATTTTTTATTTTAAACATTTATTATTTTAAATAAATAAATAAAACTACAAGAAAATTAAGCCTTTTAATCATGCCAAGAAAATTTAAAAAATAAACGATTTTTTTATTATTTTATTCTTTATTTAAAAAATATAATTTTTTTTATTTAAAAAATATAATTTTTTATTTAAAAATATCATTACTTGTAGTGGGGGCCTTTGCTTTACAGCGGGCACTAGGAATGAGCCTGCTGGTTTCGGAAGCCGATGTGAACGACGCTTCAGTGGTTCCGGTCGTCGCCCCAATAGTGGAAGTCGTATCGGATGGTATAAAGGGCGGCCTGATGAGCAAAGGAGGAGCCCCTGGTGGTACTCTTCCGGCCGGCAAAGGTGTGGGCTGGCTGGCAGTAGCCTGGTTACATAAGGCCTCCATCATCTGTTGAGCCCTCTCCGAACGTTGCTTCCTCTTCCCAATGATCGGCATCTTTAAACATAACAAGTTAATTAAACATGTGATGGTATAGATTGTTACATGCCTCAATTCATGTAAAATTATCCTATATTAAAGTTGTACCTACATGATATATCCCATTCATATGTCTTTACCTATCTATACACTTTCTGCTAGTCAATAATTCCATTCTCTACATTTTCAAAAATCATAGCCACAAAACAAAATCAACCGGCAGCATAATGACACAAACATAACCAGCTAAATGCACATTGATCACAAGGTCACCAACACAAAAGACACTACTTTGTAACTAAAAGCAAATTCAGTTTCACACTCGAATTCCAAGTCAATGAAACTCGACAGCTACTATAGCATCACACTTGCAATATATATTTTCTATGAGGAAACACACAATAGCCCATGAGAAAAATCAAAGTACTATTTAAACACACAATTTTGTACTATTTAAACACATCACAAACACACAGTAGCCCATGAGAAAATCAAGTACTAAACACAGCTAGATCAACTTAATTAAATCAAAGAACTAAACATACAGTAGCTACACATGGGATGTGGTATTTTTTTTTTCTAGGCTCCAGCCAGTCAAGACTGGGCTGGCCCGCCCCTGCCTGCATATCCTTCCACACATTACTTCCACTAACTTCTAATCTCTTATATTTACAATCGAAACCAAGTTCATATATGATCTCCGTCGACAACTAAACTATCAATTAGGGCATTCATGCACACTTTCTAAACAATTCACAACATTTCTCCATCAAATCAAACACATATATTACTAAAAAACAGAGATATGAATTCATCAATTCAATCAATTGAACTGAAAACAACGCACAGAGAGGAGAGCTCACAGAGGTGAATCATCATTGACAGAGTGAAGAAAAAATGTCGGAGAAGTTTAAGTAGACTACTTTGCCAACACCAAACGGAGGAAGCGACTTTTGGGC
>WPAB01000014.1:0-44164 GCA_010134655.1 Fragaria nilgerrensis | reverse complement strand
TTTTATTTTATATTTTTTGGAGTTTGTTAAATGTTGTTGCCAGGTATGTAGGTGGCAAACGTTTTGTAAAAAATATGGAGGAAGAAAAATCAAGGAGATGTTTACGTTTTAGTTATTTTTAATGCTTAGATCTTCTCTTCTCATCTTCCTAATGATGTTTCTGACTAAAAATAAAAAGATCTTCCTAACGATGATTTTGTTTACTCCTGGTTGAGTTGTGAGAGAGAGGTATGTGTATTTTGTTGTATACGTTTATATTTTTGAGAGTTTTGTTTTTAAATACAATGCTTATTTTGTGTTTTAATGGTGAAAAGTTTAGATTTTGGTGTATTTCGGTTATGTTGCGTACAATGAATGTAATATGACTGTTATTTTTCTTTCAAAAATTGTAGGAAAAAACGGATGCGGAAATCTATCATTACGACATAACTGAAATTTAGGCATGAAATTCAATTACCGGCTCCATAAGATCAGATATATGAACATACGAAACAGTGTTACCACTTGTCAATCAATAGGTGCGCCCAAGATTATAGACAATTTATTTCCCTTTTTGTGATCAGAGTCTTTGGGGTTTATCGTGCCTATGCAATTACAATAAGGTTGGAGAGAGCGTTTATGGACTCATTTCACCATTTTTCTGTAACAAGATCTCACATTATCTGTAGATTACATATTTACGCGGTCATTACTAAAACAAAGATAGAGCTTTTTTTTTATGTGAGTTCATCTGCGTTAAGTATTGAGTAACACATACATTGCATGCAAGCATTAAACTAAGTTATTTACTTCAATATTCCTATTTTTCTTTAAGGAAATTTATTGAATTAGCATTTAAAATCACTTTTGAGGGCATCACAATGGGAATCATAAAATACCACAATGGTTTGTTTGATCCTCGAGGGAAGATTGAACAAATCTGGATGCAATATTAGAAGGGGTCATTTCTACATCATGGTTTTTTTTATTAGTCCAACTTGTTAGTGTTTGCTAGCATATAGCAACTCACCAACAAATGTATTAAATTGAGTATGATTGTTTAACTATTGGTCATCAATTTAACCTATGTGCTAGTGGTCACAAAATACTCGCACAACATTTTTGTTGGCGTCAATTTTATGTAAAACGCTATTGTCATAACACAACAACATTATATTCTAAGACGCAGAACCTAGAGACCATTATACTAATCACTTGTTGATGGAGACTTGATACTTTAATTAAGGAGAAGTAGTCTCACTAATCATCATATGCTCCCCTTGTATATCAAAGCTAAAAGTCATAAAATTGTTTAGTCATTATGAAGATAGATCTTCACCGTATATATACAAATACGAAGCTTACAACTATAAAACTTACGTGTTCATAACTATTGTCGGTCAAAAAAGAGAAAAAAAATTGTACCCCAAACACGATAAGAGAGAATTTATGAGGCTTTTGTATATCAGCTACTCCGACTTTAATTTCAAGTGCTCTTTCCATTTTGATGAGACATGTTGAAAAATTAAGCAAGACCCTGGAGCTTAATTTCCACCTAATAATGACGAGCCACTTAATGGGCACCACGTGTTGCGTACTCAATGCTTCTGGCAACGCGTATGCGTGCATCCCACGTGGCAATCACTCCTCCCCTGTTATTCTGATGAACCGTATCACACGTAACCAAACCTACATCAACTGTTCCTGGCCGTCGATTATAATTACTTTAACAGGACCATGAACTTGACCAATCAAACTCATCCATTGACTCACGTGACGGAGCCAAAATTCAACTTGATGGTCGGTGATGATTTTACAAATATACGGCACCGAACTAATATAAAATCTTGAACAAGCAAACTATAATTATCAAATATATTACCTAAATATTATGCAAACTGTTTTTTTTTTTTTGGGAACATTGGCAAGCTTCAATGGTCACATACATATGGGTCATCAAATTAAGTCTTATAAGTTTTTTGTGTCATAGTTGCGCCTACGGTAACGGTTTAGTTGTTTGTTCGAATATGTAGTCGGCATCTTGCTAGACAAGAAGGTAATACAATTATCTTTTGATTTTGGTAAAAGCGTTCTTAGTTCCACATTTTGTTTAGAGTATGGGTTGTTTTCCGCTCAAACAGTGTCAATATAAGTATTCAGTTTGAGGTATAATACGAGTAACTTGTCGTTTCAAAAGTCAAAACTTATTGTGAGAGTTTTATTATTAATAAAGTTTATCTCTTGATAAAAAAGGACTCATTTCTAAATAATAAAAAATATTGATGATTGCAAAGTCCATGTGGGTGGAGGGCCTCATAGGGTTCTCTTTGTTGAGATGAAGAGATGAAGTGCATATATGAATGATTAAAAGAGTGCGTCAACCAATTTTCATTTATAATCTGCATGATTTGTTTACCAAACTTCTGGGAATCAAATAATTGTTTATTAAAATGAAATGGCCAGATATTCATTCAGCTTGAAACAGTTCATCACAGAACAGCCTCATCTCTACGATGCATTTCTTCTTCTGTTATGTTGGCCCTAGATAGCTAGAAGCAAATGTCAATATAAAAAAAAAAAAAAAAAAAAAAGTGAATTAATTCTTACTGTGTTCCTCCTATTCAGACTCTGGAGTTACTGGCTGCTGGTGCTTGCTGGTTTTCTCAAGTTTCTGGTTTATGACCTAATGGTAGGCTGTGGATAAGAAGATAAGACCGATTGTGTAAGTGACCATGAACACCACATGGCACACTGTCTTTTTAGTTAGATAATTTTCCTTTTTGCCTCTTTGGTGATCTCACCTCATGTGCTTCAAACTTCATAAGTTCATATGTACCTTTGAAGCTTAAAGGAAACACAGTACTGTTGTTCTTACACACACTACATGTTTACACACAGCGCGGCGACCAAGTTTGTCTTGAATCATAAATTCATAATTACAATTCAGGTTTAATGCAACAATCTCTATGTTCTCCAAGTGATATACAACTCAGATTATTTCTCTGAAACTGAGTTAAAGACTTAAGCTTCTTGTTGATTAATCCATTTCCAATACTGATAGTGTTTTGAGTCCAATTTTGTTCTAACATAGGACTCCCCAAGTCAGTTGGATTAGCCTTTCTTAATCTATGTAAATAGTAAGGAGTAGAACCACCCTGAACAGAAGCCTTAATTTGGAATAGATAAAGGGGGAGCAGAGCCACCGTGCCCAAAGGTTAACTAATGGCGGCCATGAACGATAGGTGTGCAGTGTGTGTCGACGCCCTGGAATGGGTTGCTTATGGGGTTTGTGGCCATAAGGGGTCTGCTCCACCTGCGTGGCTCGCCTTCGTTTCATCTGCCAGGACCGTCGTTGCTGCATCTGCAAGACCGAATCCGACTACGTTTTTGTGACCAGGGCTTTTGGAGACTATACCAAGATGGTCAAGGACTTCCCATCTAAACCAAGGGAGGGTGAGACTCCCTGTGGATCATATTGGTACCATGAGGACACAAGAGCATTTTTCGACGATGAAGATCACTACAAGATGATCCGGGCATTGTGCAACCTTTCATGCAGTGAATGTGACAAGGAGGAGAAATCAACTATCCGATTTCGGAGCATTCAACAGCTCAAGGGACATTTGTTCCACCAACATAGGTTGTTTATGTGTCATCTATGTTTGGGAGGGAGGAAGATGTTTGTATGTGAACAAAAGCTTTATACTAGTGAACAACTGAGATGGCATACAAGTTTAGGAGGCTCTGTAGTGGATGGAAGTGGTGGCTTCAAGGGACATCCTATGTGTGAGTTTTGTGAAACCAGATCTATGGCCAGAGTGAACGGTAGTGTCACATGAGTACTGAACACTATAAGTGCCATTTATGCAGCAATTTTGGAGAACAGTATGAATATCATAGGAATTATAATGATCTAGAGGAGCATTTTTACCAAGGCCATTTTCTATGTGAAGAGGAGTCCTGTCTTGAGAAAATTTTGTGGTGTTCCGATCCGAGGCAGAACTGAAGAAGCATAGTAATATGGAACATGGGGGGCATATGTCTCGCTCCCAGCGTAATGCTGCTCTCCAGTTACCAACAAGCATCAGATATGGGCCAAGTAATGTACGGCAAGATAGTAGGCGTGGAAGAAGTGGCGATTCGTCTAATGATCAAGCAAGCAGTGTGGAAACACCTAATGCTGATGATACAACATTGCATGATCCTTCGTCATCACTAGCCAATCTGGTAGTTCGGAGTTAATTGGAGATAGAAGTGACATTGATCCAATCATTACGCCGTTTAGTAGACCTTCAAGTGATACAGAAGCCTCTTCAAACTACCTTCAAGTAGTCTTGGGGAAAGTAGTGGGAAAGGTAAAACGCAATTGGAGGATTCTTCCTTGTTTCCTCCCCTTGCAGCTGGCAGCAGCAGCAGCAGTCAACCGACACCCAAACCTTACTCAGATCATGCTTTACCTAACAACAATACCATGGCAGCATATCTCCGTAGGCAAAGCAACCGCAAGATGGCTGTTGAATGTCCTGATACTAAGCCTGCTGTTGTTAGTTCGAGTGAGGCTTGGCCAGCAGCAGGGCGTGTAGCACCAGCTACTAGTTCATCTAAGACGCCGTGGCCTAGAACTAATGTTTCAGGGATGACCTCAGTAGTTACCAAGCCTGCTGTTAGTTCTAGTCAGGCTTGGCCAGCAGCCAGGCATGTAGCACCCACCTACCATCTCATCTCAGACGCCATGGCATAAAACAAATGTGAGTGTAGCACCACCTACTACTACATCTCAGTCGCAGTTGCCTAAAAATAATAGTCAGAACAAGGTGTGGCCGAGAACGAAGGTTTCAGGTTCTAGCTTGCAAGCTCCAGTCTGCAGGCTCAAGTTGAGAACCAAGAGACATCAACAGAAATGCGCAAGTGTGTCAGTTTGGATTTCCCTCCTGTTGCTGCGGCACAAGTAGTGCATAAGTTGCCCCAGAAAACTAGTGAGCCTTCACTGGAAGTAGGGGATTTTCAAGCTGCTAACAGGTCCTTGGTGGAAAATATTCGTGCTGCTGTTGACTTCGATGAAGTCACATACGATGCATTTAAGGACATAACTACGCACTACAGTCAGGGATTAGTGGACATCAAAGTGTATTTTGATTTAGTGATACAATTTGGTTTGTTACATCTTGTCCTTGACTTGGCTAGACTGTGCCCCAATGCTCAGAAGCAACGAGAGCTGATTAATGCCTACAATGCCAGTATGAGAAGCAATGGAGCAGAAGACAATGAGGAATGGTTCCAGGTCAATGTTCGATTGAAAGATTCAAAGAAGGGTAAAGGGAAGAGTTCTAAGAATGGCACTACTGCAGCAGCGGTCTTAGATCTCAGTAATTCAGCCGGAGTATTGCCTGTCCAGGGTGTTTGGAAAAATAAAGGCGGTCATAAACTTTTTAGTTAGATAATTGTATAGATGAAACTCATAATTGTACTGGCTTTTGGTTTATATAAGTAAACTTTTTGCTGGTCCAGTGATCCCATATCCTGTGCAGCTGTGCTTCTGCATAGACTCCTATGGCTCATTTGTAGAATTAGATACATACATGTTACTTGTTACACTAAGTTCATCATAAGCTTACACGTCAAGATTAACCTATCTGCATTAGTACGTAAGTTGACATATCATATGCTACCCAAAAACTCGAAAAGTAGGCTCATGTAAAACTAGTGCCTCCAGCCCCCCTGAATGAGTAATGTCTTCAAATTTGTCCAGCCTGCAGTTGCTGAAGAGTATGGGATAATTCTTAAAACACCAAATTCCATTTAAAGAAGACGAAGTATTCTTACACACAGTCATTTTTAAAACAGTAGCAGGCACAGACAGTTTTATGAATTTTGATAAACTGGTAACATTGTTTTTTATCTGCACTTGAATCAACTTAAACCGTACACATCATTACTTTGATCTGGACCTACTGACATCAAACAAGTTTGAATTTTCACCCAAGAAAAAGCTTACTGAAGTTTGAGTTATTCACAAAACACTAACATCACTAGGACTCAAATTGGTTTATTGTAGTCTTGTGGCATTTTAGACTAAGAAACAAGTTTTTGTTTATGTTTCGTTGAAAATATCACCAAATCGATTACCTGTTTTACATCCACATCAGCGCAATTTGACTCTCTGTGGGTGTCTTGGTCCTGATCCTTTGCAAACCAGAATTTTAGAGGAACCAGAAATTTTAGACAATCTTGGGAATTCTCAGAACATGCATGTAATGCAAACCAACAAGAAGTTCAGTAATTGTTGCTTCTGTCTTCTGTTGATTTGCAAAGTACAGCGTTTGCACCAGAAACACATGTCTGCTCTGGGGTTTCCAGTTTATCATATTATGAGCAAGTGGTGCCATCCATTCTAATATCCCTGCCACTGCCTCATTCCACTCTTCTGAAACACCTGCATCATTAGCTGATGAAATCGAGCTCTTAGAGTTGTGCGGTTCTAGCCTCTCCCTTAGTGCATCTCGCACAGTTGCAGGCAACATTTTGTACAGTTTTGTCTCCAACGGACCATCAAGCTAGGAAACTTTGCTGATTTCTGAATTTCAATAACCACATTTGCATAGTGCAGTGCTAAGGCGGCAGCGCCGAGTGTTTCAGGTGGAGCATCCAACAGCTTGTGCTTGTAACTGAAGATTGATGGAGTAGGATGGAGTTTATTGTCAGATGCTAGAATTTCGGCATTAAGATTGGCATCTCTGTCTATATGGACAAACGCTGAACAAACACCATTTAAACTCAAGTAGCAGTTGGTGATAGGTGAATTTTTGAAAGGTCCAACTTCAGTCAACCTATTCAACTTCCACAACTTCCTGATGGTTCTCTTCTTTGCACAATTTGACTAATTTGAACAATCCGATCTTATTGATTCCATTTTCTGTGTATCTGATAACGAGCAGTGATCATGGAGTCAAAGCTTGAGGAGATCATGCCAATTTTCACTTTTCCTCATCTATGGTTATATACGGTTGTGCCTTTTGTTTTCTCCTAGTGAATGTCTGTAGGGCTGTGTAAAAATTGACACACAGAATTGACTGCGTAGGAATTTCACCAAAATGCTTGTGAAGATGCATACTTTGGTTCTCTCTTTCAGATTGGCATCTGTCACTTGAGTCGTGAACTCTTTCTCTGGTGTTGGTCGTTATGCACATATTTTGAAGTTTAAAAGTGAAGTTTAAGTTTATGAACAAATTTTATATTTCCATTTTTGGATGGTGAATTTGGCTTGACACAATGGATATGTGATTGACTATGTGGCTCTGGTGTGTTATTGGTGTCTATCTTCAGTATCTTGGGAGATGTTTACATATCTCGATCTTCCTATTCTCGGGTGATGGACTGATGGTGTAGCATTGGTCTGGAGTTGTATACATACTGGATGAACTTGAACTTGCAGACTTGCTTATTTCATTAAGTTTGTAAGACTTTGTTCTTTTTCAAAGTGTGACCTCAATCTTGGGAATTTTTGGAGTCAACAGAAAGATGCGGAGTTGAATAAAAAGGCAGAGGAAAAGATCAAATTGATCTTGCACAGGTAGATTTGTCTTTTCGTGGTTTGGTGTGGCTTTTGGGTTGAAGTTTTACTTGTTTTTGCTGAAGGATGATGTGTTTTTGATCCAATATGTGTGTATTATGCTCTAACAGTTCGGTGGATGGTTGTTCAGATAAAGACTTGAACCTCAGGACTTCTTTCGAAACTAAAAGAATCTGTGCAGATGTAAGACAGGCAGAAGCTCTCTAAATTACTAGTTTATCTTTATCTGTAACAATTGGAATTGTCATACCAGTCAAATACTAATTTCATAATCTCTGGTATTAATACAAGAACATCAAATTATACACTATAAGATGCACATATAATCTGTCATATCAGATACTACATAGAGTTGATGGTAAAAGCAGCCGACTCCAGGCAAACAATAGTGGGCAGAATCATCTGTTCCCATTGTTTTCTATAGGTACCATCATTTGGAACCGTGTAGATTATTTTGCCTTTATTTCTTCTACTTGATCATACTGGTTAATAGTATGTCCCTGCCACCATGATCAAAAACCCGTAGAAACAAGAATTTTATAGTATGCCAGGGAAGTTACCTTAAGCAGACGATTCATCTGGTGTTTCATGGCTGGGAAATTTTCTCAAATTGATATTCAAACTTGTCTGCTTTTGCTTTGATAAGGGTACAAATGATCTTGCAAAAAGGCTCAGGTCCCCCCTACTAGTTTTTCCTATCAACAAAGAAGGGGAAATTTGTATATTTCAGAACACTAGTTAACATATCCAATTTACAACCCTCAATTAGATTGGGGAAGGAAAATAAACAGATGACACATATCATATAGCAAAGGTAAAAAACAATTGACAAACCTGGAAACCCGACTACCCCAACCAAATCACCAGGCATCACGCAAGAATGGAGGCTAGAAAATTCAGATTCAGCCAATTCTGAATTGCTGCATGAAAAGAGCAACACTTATGGTCAGGACTCAGGAGAAAATAGAAAGATAAAACTGAATTACATTAAAACGTTGCATATACATGATAAGCAGGGGTAATTCTACCAGTCCATAATTTCCAATGAGTGGCAGTCAACAACATAGTAGTACAGTCAGTTCATGAATCAATAAGATGTGAGCAGAAGATATGGAATATTCATAACAGAGTAGGGTTCCAAAAATTGAATACCTTGCTTCAGCCACAATTTGGACTTGGACTTTAGAACCACCACCTTCTAAATCATAGAAGAAAAGGTTCGAGGAGTTGTATCTTTGTATTTTGTGGGCAATTTTTCCTAATTCCATGAGATAGATTAATTATTCATATCAGAATAACAGAACGAAATTAAAAAAGTAGTAGAATTTTTGTTTCCATTGGTTAGAAAAACGTAAGAATACTACCTGCCAATGATACGGTTACTTTCTCACGTTGCTCCCCTTTGCTAATGCAGCCTTCATACTCATGTACATAATTAGGGATTTTCATTGAAACATAAAACCTTTCGGAATTCGGAACTTGATGCTCATCTGCCTTCTTCTCCTCTTTTGGCCTCCACGCGGATGACATTACCTCCTGGTGCCGCCGCCGCTGATTCTCTAGTTGCTTGGTGGAGGAGGCGGCAACTTCTTTTGTGGCAGAAATTTTGCTCATGGCGGAGGACTTGGACACTTTGCTTTGAGAAGATTGTGGAGGTGGCGGAAACTTCTTCTCGGAGTTGAGAATATCAGAGAAGAGACGGGGGTTTTTGGAGAGAATGTTGAGAAGGCTGATGATGCGACGGCGTTGTGCAATGCTCTGGAGGTGGCGGAGCTCTTCCAAGTCTAACTTCAACTGATTATTGTCTTCCATTGGTATTTGTTTTCGCTTTGCTATTGGATTTAACTTGTTCTTAGGGTTTCAGAGCGAGTGTGATTACGGTTTATGCATATTTATAGAGGGAATGAGAAGGTTTATGTGTGCTTTGTGACTTGCGGATCAAGATTGATGATTTGGTTGGGCCATGGATCTCAAATCCATATGGCCATATGGGTTAAAGGGCCATGAATATACACAAACAGGAATTTAACAAGGGATTTGTATTATCTTGACTAGAATTATGAATCACTAAAACAAATAGTATAATGAAAATTGAAAAGGGGGGAAAAGATTGATTAAGGTTAGAGCTTAGAGTGTGGTATGTTTTACTTTTGTTTAGAATCTTTCCCAAATCTCAGTTGCATTTTTATATTTCCAGATGCTTGGGTGTCATTCCCATTGGAAGGTGTGGTTTGGAGTTTTGTGGATTAGGTAATTGCCTTTGGATGAACAAGTTAAACTTTAACCTCCAAAGGGGTTCAAATTGAATACACCATACTGAGAATAGAAGAAAATGCTAGTTGAATTGAGACAAAGATCACATGACACATGACAGAGTAGGTGAAAACAATTGACCAGATGTACCCAATTTCCATGTTTGCAACTACTGATAAGTGGATCAAGTTGGTTGCCTCCCCTCCAAAATTCATAGGAATTTATTATGAGACCTGAAAAATCTGATGCAGTATTGCATAGCAATAACTCTGGCACATCTTCATCGAAAAAAATAACTCTGGCACATTTTATGAATGCAGTACTGAACATATACATTATAAATAATATGTGAGCGAAAAAACATGAGTTTACAGTAACATTTTATCAAGTACGGTGATTAAAAATGTACCTAACTTTTAACGATAATGTATGATCACCTTCGAGACGAAAGCAGGTTATGGCGACCCAGTTGCCAATAGGTGGAGCAGCTTGGCGAAACTTCCTCAAGAGATACCAGTTACCTAAGTGGAGCAGACACAATGAGATATCTATGTGACTATTATGTCCATGGAGTCTAACACTCTCATTTAACTTTATGTTAGACCTGTGTGGACTGAAGAGCTAGTGGAACCAGTTCACATGATCCAGAAGTAGTTATAAAGTTCCATACTTGCAATCACTTCAACAAAAACAACACCTCTTTGACATGAGATTTAAGGTCAGAGGGGAATGTGACTAGGGTTATGCAATTCATATTATAAATCATGATGTAAATGTGAATTTGCTGTCAAGCAAAAATGTTTTTCTTCCTCTAAGATTCTAAGCTTCACACCTCCCCATCACCAGTGTCAGTGTAGCACTACAAAAAATAATCAAAGTTGGTTTGCTTTTGTCGAAAAGATGCAGAAAAACATGAATGAGTAGTTCAATTATCTGAGGATTAAGTTAATTAATTCTGTCATGATTTGTTATAGCTTATAATTGAGCTTCATGTTTCAGAACCCCTACAAAGATCAATGAAAGAAGCATTGGAATCAAAATCCTGCTTTGGAGAGGGTGTAAGAAAACCATTATCTTCCCACTTAGCAACAGTTTTTTATAAACCAGACCATAAAACACTGTCACCATTTTGCTTCATCCCATACAACAGAAACATATCAAACACTGATTATAATTCATAACCATGGATCAAATATGCTAAAGATATTTTAATAAGCTCATTTTAAGATATTGGCAAACAAAAACATCTGGATGAGGACATAAACATTGAATACTTTAGGACAATAGAAGCTGAACCAAAAACAAAATTACACATGTAACGCAAATGAGTTAACAGAAACCAATTACACATAAAAACAAGGAATAGATTTCATAAGCTTCCAAATAGAGATTGATATATTGTCCTGTCATCTCCATTTTCAACATTTGCAGAAGCTAGAACAGTAATATTAAAGCAAATTAAGCTATGAACTTGAAAATGTTAGTCTTTTACGTTTGACAACCACTATCAATCTTTAGTTCTTTACCATTTCCTGCACAGTAGAAGTAACAAATCTTCTTAATTCTAAATCAACAACTGGACCTTATAAACCAGATTGTAAATGGTCTATAATTATGATTATAGTGGGTCATTTGGAATATTAGGTAAACCAAATACCATAAGTAAATCTGTTTTCTTTGTTCATACTTCATAGCTTCATAACCAAGAAATTCAAAAGTATTTTGTTTCTTTTCTAATTTGATGCTAATTTGAGGACCCAGGTTGGGTCTTTTTCTTCTTCTGTATTCTTGTAATGAACCCAAATATTGACCTCATTTTTTTACCTTGTAGAGCTAGGTGGAGCTAAATCAGTCCAACCAGTACAACAAAGTTACCCAAACTCGATACCAGAAACAAAGAAGAAGAGGTTGACAAGCAAACCTTGTAAGTTTCTCATTTTGAAAGCAACTTCTCAATCACTGCTGATTTCCAAGATCTCAGAAACTCAGTTGAGTCAGAGAGTCAACCAACCCTAAATTTCCCTTGTCCTTCACTCCTCCGTCATCTTCTGCCGTTAAAGTTAACGCCTTTAACCTCTCCCACTTCACTCACTCCTCTTTCAAACCCACACAACCTTAACCAAGTATATAAACAAAACCAGAGCCCAACAGAGCTCGGAAAAAAGCCCTGTTTCACAAAAATGAGATTCATCATCTTCTTCTTCTTTAGGTTTCTGCTTCTTCTGATTCTGATTGCGTTAGTGGAATCTACATCAACATGCAACAGTACAGACCAAGAACAAGTCTTCAAGGCCTTCAGATCAGTCCAAAGCTTCAATCTTTCCTGGTTCCAAAACCAAAGTACTCCCAACTGCTCAAACCCACCCATCACACAAATCAACCTCCATTCCCGAAACCTCAGCGGCATAGTCTCATGGAAGTACCTCAGAAACATGTCTCATCTTCAAACCCTTGATCTGTCAAACAACTCCCTCAAAGGCTCCGTCCCAGGCTGGTTCTGGTCTCTCCCAACCTTGCTCCAAGTCGACCTCTCCAAGAACAAGTTCGGCGGCAGCTTCGGCTTCGAAACCGCTTCACTTTCCTCAGTTCAGAAACTCAACCTCTCCAGCAACAGGTTCACCAACTCTGTTCTGCTCTCCGGTTTCCCCCACCTCAATATACTCGACCTTTCTCACAACAACTTGGGAGCTCTCCCTTCTGGTTTTGCCAACCTCACTAATCTCCAACACCTCGACATTTCTAACTGCAAAATCTCCGGCAGCTCCAAACCCATCTCTGTTCTTCACACATTGACACACCTAGATGTCTCCAACAACTCCATGAACGGTTCTTTCCCTTCGGATTTTCCCCCAATTAGTCCCCTTAAATTCTTGAACATTTCGTTCAATAATTTCACAGGCATAGTCGGCTCAGAAAACTACCACAAATTTGGGAAAGCAGCTTTCTTTCATGCTGGGAAGGATTTAAATCTTACATCTTTCAATGCTTCCAATTCCACATCCACACCAAAACCACATTTTAAATCCCCAATACAAAAACCTAAACCCCTCCCAAAACCCATCACCCTTCAAAAACCCAAGTCTTCAAAACCAAAAAGAGCTCTCATCCTCATCATCAGCCTAACTTCTGCCTCCACATGTGTGCTTGCTTTCATAGCCATCTGCATAGCTTGCAGATACAGAAGAAAGCAATTTGCTAAGAAACACAAATGGGCCATTTCCAAACCGGTCCAGCTCGACCGGGTCCGGGTCGAGAAGTCCGGCCCGTTCTCGTTCGAAACAGAGTCCGGGACATCCTGGGTGGCCGACATCAAGGAGCCAACCTCCGCGCAGGTTGTCATGTTCGAGAAGCCGCTCATGAACTACCTCACTTTCAAAGACCTCATCGCCGCCACGTCACACTTTGGCAAAGACTCGCAGCTCGCCGAGGGCCGCTGCGGGCCCGTCTACACCGCCGTGCTTCCCGGAGAGCTCCACGTGGCGATCAAGGTCCTGGAAAACGCCAGAGACGTCGGACATGACGATGCCGTGGACATGTTCGAAACCTTGTCCAAGTTGAAACATCCGAACCTGTTGCCTGTCTCCGGTTACTGCATTGCAGGTACTCTTTCACCGTATTCCGGTCTGGTTATTTGAAGTTTGAATTCACCTAAAAACATTAATGGCAGCACGGGAGTGCTTTTATTACGACGTCTATTATGATGATCGTACGTTAACGTTTGGTCGTCTGTGTCTGCCATTATCGTCACGTAAATCTAGCTAAAACCAACAGTGCTACAGAGTGCACAGGGTTATGATGATTGTTCTTGAAGAACACAAATTAAGATTTTTTTAATTAACGTTGGGATTTAAGTTACCGTCTGAGTGTTTTACACGCAAAATGGTTTTGTTTTTTCACAGGGAAAGAGAAGCTGGTGTTGTACGAGTTCATGGCGAACGGCGACTTGCATAGGTGGCTGCACGAGCTGCCAACCGGGGAGCCCAATGTGGAAGACTGGAGTGCCGACACGTGGGACCAGAGTGGGGCCTACTCGCCTGAGAAGAAAGGATGGCTCACGCGCCACCGCATTGCGGTTGGGATAGCGCGTGGGCTGGCGTATCTCCACCACGCGGGGTCGAAGCCGGTGGTGCATGGCCACCTTGTGACTTCCAACATTTTGCTGGGGGCGAATTTCGAACCGAGAATTGCAGATTTCGGGTTGCGAAATTTCGGGATGAGGGATGGAGACGTGGGCGGAGGGACGGAGACGGACGTGTATTGTTTTGGGGTGGTGTTAATGGAGCTGTTGACGGGGCGGCCCGGGACGGCGGAGACGGTGGTGTGGGTGAGGAGGATGGTGAGGGAGGCGCGTGGGGTGGACGCGCTGGATGAGAGGTTAAGGGAAGGTGGGGATTTGGAGAGGGAGATGGTGGAGAGTCTCCGGGTGGGGTACTTGTGTACGGCGGAGTCACCTGGGAAAAGGCCCAGCATGCAACAAGTGCTGGGTTTACTCAAAGACATACATCCTAGTTCCACCGCCACTTTGGGCTTTGGTCTGAGCTGATTGAGGTGATGAATCTCCACGCGCCGAGAGATCACGTGGTATTTGAAAATGGAATGGTATTTACTGGGGAGAAATTTACTTTGTTTTGAACTATGTAATGCTTCTAATTTTTCAACAGTTAAATTTATCAACTATTGATTTAGCTGTTGAAAATTTAGAACATTACATGATTCAGAACGATATTTTCTTCATTTTTTGTGTGTGTAGAATCAAGGATGAATGTGACCACATCTTGTCGTCTCCCGTAATCGGAATGCTCGAAACGATGTTATATGCATTAGATTAGCTCTGTAGAATTTCGTTTTGTGATGAGAAAATCGGAGAGCATATCCTTCAACTTTACATGGTCTGAATATTTTTATCATCATGTAGCAATTTATCGCTGTTGTGATTGATCGGTTAATACATCCTAAACATGGTAGAAGTTCTAAAACCTTACATGTGTGGATCTAGACATCTAGAGATACAAAGGAGAGCGGGGCTGATTGAGGAAGAAGAAGACCAAGAAAGTGTGGTAATGGTGGGGATAGATGTTGAGGTTTAGGACTTTAGGTGAGCAAAGAATCTCCACAATTCCACTAATTGCTTGTCCCTTGTGAAAGGGTTCTCATCATCAACCTCCTTTATCTTTAGTAGATTTTTCTTTCCTGCCCTTTTTTCTTCTTTCTTTTTGTTTCCATCTTCTCCTTTATTCCTTCATCATTGTGGCTTTTCTGGCTAGTTTTGATTTTTCCAAAGGAAAATCCAAAGGAAAAGGAAGAAGACTGACATAGAGATGCCTTCCTAGCTATGCCACCCCTGTGTTGCCCATGAGTCCATCTCTATGCATATCAATTATTAATCTTAAGTAAGTCGTTAACGTGATCAAGCTGCAATGTTTTCTGGGTGGAAATGTCTTCCAACTATATATGGGGACAATTGAATGATGTTAATTTGGAGCTAGCTATTGGTTTTATTCACTTGACACGTTTGGGTTCTTATCATCAATGTTTTGGAGTTTGTCTGGAGAATGAACCATATATTCCTCAGAGATATAAACTACCAAATATTTGCAGACAAACTAGATGACTGATCTAGTTGTGGAGTATTTTCCATGGAAAAATTGCAATCGATCGGACAATTGATAAGACATGCTTTCATTGCAGATATATGAGTTGCCAGAGATTTAGCTTAATCTGCATGTCTCGTATAATGTTTTCAGTGTTCTTTTCAATGATCGATGAGATTTCAAATGATAATATCTAGATTACTTCTATTTTATAAACATATAGAGCATTATGTAATATTAGTTCATCTGTAACAACTGGTCAAAAACATCATTTGTCTGCATCCATAACCTCGAAAGAAAGTGTACCAGCTGATGTCCCACAACGGGAAAACCAACGAGAACGTATTTAGTTGCTACAGTCAAATATTTTTATTTTTAAGAAAGTTTGATTTCAACTTGGCCGTAAATTCTCGAGTGGATGATACACATAAATCATAAAATGAGGGGAGATCGAAGGTTTGATTTAAAACACAGATCTTTAATAGCAATTGTTTTCTTTTTGCATATTGCATTTACTGATTGATTGCATTTGCTACTAGCTAAATGCTGCATGATGTTGTGTACGTACGTGTGTTCAATTATAAGCCAAAGTGAGAACATTAACATTAACATTATAAGTTCAATTATAAGCTATGCTCTGAGAATAGGCCCCTAAATCTCAGAGATATAGAGGTAGAAACTAGAAAGTAAAAAGCTATAAAAGAGGCGTCGTCAAGACGTCAAGTCCTTATCAGTGATATGATTTGAATTCAATCCATGCCCAGCAGACCAGGCATCATTTGAAGGCTGACATATTTTTTCTAAAGTCGTTCGGAACCTGGGAAGTGTGCATGCAGCTTCTAAGTTGTAATCAAATCAAACCAAGGCTATAGATAGACAATAAGCTGTGTGGAACGAGTGAGAGAGAAAGAATGAAAGATAGACTGACAAAAGCAAAAGATGTCTGGGATTTTGCTTAAAGAAGACAATGATGGCGAAAGAGTAAGCTCATGGAGAATTCCGTGCCTGGCTTTATGGTCTCTGGGCTTCAAAAATGTTGATGATTCTAGTGGATTGGGCTTTGCCATTCATCTTCATAAGTCGTAAATATATTGACCCATCTTTGTGTAATAGTCGAGTCTGTAGTCTGTACTGGAGTCTCTTTCGAATTCATCGTCTTGTGAGCGAGGTTGCACCATGCTCAAAAGTCATGGCGCACAGAGCACGCAAGACTATATATATACAGTTGATGATTTCCAATTCTCTATTTGTCTGAGATGAACTTGCATTCTCAATCACTCATCAGTCGCACAAACTTCCAACTAGCTGTAATAAACTCCCTGATTAGCGGTGCAGATCTCCAGGCTCCAGCCACATGAAAGGAAACAATTTTATCTTAACTATCGTTGTCTTTTGTAAGTTGCAGGTCTTGGACGTCGATCTCTCTTCTTCTTTTTCCAGTCTCTCAATGTACTATATATTTCCACCTCCATATCTGCATACTACGTACATTCATTTACACAATGGGGAGCACTTGGTTCTTCATGGTCTACTGTTGTTGCGTTGCGGCTAGCTGCCTAACTATGGCAGCAGCGCAAACCAACCTCAGCACAGACCAGTCTGCTCTTCTTGCTCTCAAAGCCCATATCACCAGTGACCCTCATAACTTGATCTTCACCAACTGGTCAACCACTACTTCCGTTTGCAACTGGGTTGGCGTTACCTGTGGTGCACGCCACCTTAGAGCCAAAGCCTTGAACCTCTCCTACTTCGATCTCGAAGGAACTATTCCTCCACAGCTAGGCAACCTATCGTTTCTTGTTTATATCGACTTGAGAAATAACAGTTTCCAGGGTCCCTTGCCCCAGGAATTGGCTCGCTTGCGTCGATTGAAGTTCATTAGTTTCGGGTTCAACAAGTTTATGGGTACCATTCCGACATGGTTTGGATCCTTATCCAATCTTCAAACCTTGTCTGTGTACGGAAATAAATTTTCAGGTTCCATACCAGCAGCCATCTTCAACTTATCTGCATTGCAAGTAATGAATTTGAGCTATAACCAGCTATCAGGTACGAACACACCTACAAAGTACAAACTAATTAATCATCTGGGGTTTGTTTTAGGAAAAACTGTATCTTTCATTAGAATGAGTGAGCTCTTTTTATAGGAGATTACAGATAACAAGATTACATGAATCTCTCCTTATTTTGTGGTACAAGCCACCACAAACTATAACAATACTGATAAGTCAACAACTGACTAGATAAACATCTGACTAAGTAAATATCTACTTTACAGGAACAATAATATTCTAATTATCCTATAACACTCCCCCTTGTTCCGTATAGAGTAGATGTTGCTTCTTGATGCTTCTGTAATACCTCCTTAGAATCCTTGTCAAGTTAAAACCATGGCAAGAGAGAAAAAAAATGACCTCGAACAAGTAAAAGAGCGCAGATCGTCGTAGACGATAATATGACACTTATCTAGGTTGCCTCGTTAAAAAACCTTACCAAGTAATAAAAACCCTTTGGGATAAAAACAACCTTGGTCAAGGAAAAAAAAGAGTACAACGTGTCCTTCACATTTAGAAACTTTCATGTGTATGTCAAAACTCCCCTGAAGTCTACATCTCCCTCTGATTCCAGCAATCAGGTTAGCTTAGATAAGCTGAGCAATCCTATACTTTTCACATGCTTCTCAAATGTGGATTTGGCTAGTGACTTAGTAAATAAGTCTGCCACATTGTTCTCAGATCGAACTTGATTCACTTGGATCTTGAGAAATTGTTGTTGTTGCTGATTATAGAAAAATTTGGGCGAAATATGCTTGGTGTTGTCGCCTTTGATGTAACCTAGCTTCATCTGCTCAATGCATGCAGCATTATCCTCATAAATGCATGTAGGTTCATCTGTGGTTGATTTTAGACCACTTGATCTTCGAATATGTGCAATTATGGCTCTCAACCATATGCATTCCTTAACAGCTTCATGTAGAGAAATAATCTCAGCATGATTCGAAGATGTAGCAACGAGAGTCTGTTTTGTAGACCTCCAAGATATCGCGGTGTTTCCCATGGTAAAGACATAACCGGTCTGGGAACGACCTTTGTGCGGGTCAGAAAGATACCCAGCATCAGCAAAACCAACCAACACATCACATGGATTGTTGGTGAAAGGGGTGAAGGAACAAGTGGCGGCACCCTCACTGGTGGAGTCCTTGCTTCCTGCAATGAAAGCCTTTCTTCTTGCCTCTCTGTAGGGATAGAACAAGCCCATATCTATCGTACCCTTTAAGTACCGGAAGATTGTCTTTATGCCAGTCCAATGGCGTTGCGTGGGCGCTGAGCTAAATCTAGCTAACAAGTTTACAGCAAATGAGATGTCCGGTCTTGTGCATTGAGCTAAATACAGTAATGCACCTACTGCACTTAGGTAAGGCACTTCAGCCCCCAAGACTTCTTCGTCCTCATCCTTTGGACGAAATGGATCCTTTTTTGGATCTAGGCTGCGGACGATCATGGGAGTGCTAACAGAATGAACTTTGTCCATGTTAAATCTTCTCAACATTTTGTGGACATAAGCTGACTGGTGGACTAATATTCCACTACTACGGTGCTCTAGCTCTAGTCCTAGGCAAAACCGTGTCTTCCCAAGATCTTTCATCTCGAATTCGGATTTCAAATACTTTGCAGTGTCCTTTAACTCATCAAGAGTCCCAATAATGTTCATGTCATCAACATAGACAACGACAATTGCAAATCCGGAACTTGTTTTCTTAATAAACACGCATGGGCATAGTTCATTATTCACATATCCCTTCCCAATCAAGTATTCACTTAGACGATTATACCACATACGTCCAGATTGCTTTAATCCATATAGTGAACGTCTCAACCTTATTGAGAATGCGCTCCGTGGTTTAGAGCTACTTGATTTGGGTAATGGAAGTCCATTAGGAACTTTCATATATATCTCTGAATCCAGATCCCCATAGAGATATGCAGTAACCACATCCATAAGCTGCATGTCAAGTTTTTCAGAAACTACCAAACTGACAAGGTAGCGGAAAGTTATAACGTCCATTACAGGAGAGTATGTCTCCTCGTAGTCAATTCCAGGGCGTTGTGAGAAACCTTGCGCCACAAGGCGGGCTTTATATCTTAATACCTCATTCTTCTCATTTCGCTTTCTAACAAAAACCCATTTATGTCCCACAGGCTTTACATTTGGCGGGGTTAGCACTACCGGGCCAAATACCTGTCTCTTTGTTAGTGAATCTAATTCAACCTGGATTGCTTCTTTCCATTTGGGCCAATCTGCTCTCTGTTGACATTCTTCAACAAAGCGAGGTTCGATATCATCATGTTCTATGATTTCCTGTGCAACTGAGAATGCAAATGCATCATCAAGGATCACAGATTCTCTATCCAGTATCTCATGTTCGCTAGCATAATTCATTGAGATCTCTTTATTCGCTGTACTTGGATCAACCGTTGGAATTTCCTCCAAATTGGTCTTCTCACGGACATAGCTATAGTCAGGAATAATTTCATGAGTTGGATTTTGAGTGTTGATGATCAATGGATTAAGTTGTGCCAAACTCCCCCTCTTTCTAGGGCGAGTATCCATCGAACCTGCAGGTCTCCCCCTTTTCCTTTGGGGAGCCGCGACCTCAGCCACCACACGTCCACCAAGTGTGGTGGTGGTACCGCCTCCTATATTGGGAGCAGCGGCCTCACATCCTCCTTGTGGGATGTCTATCCTTGCAGGCACATTTGCAGCAGGTATATGTGATCTCGTCACTTTGGCAAGGTCAGTAAACGCATCAGGCATCGAATCTGCTACGTTTCCAAGCTCTATAATTCTCTGAACTTCACTATCTGCTAGTGCAGAGCGGGGATCAAGATGAGACAGAGTGGGAACAGACCACGACAATTCCTGTCGTTTTTGTGGAACATTGTTGTTCCTTCCTCCCCTAACGACGGGAAGGTTGTCTCATCAAAGTGACAATCCGCAAATCGTGCGGTAAATAGATCGCCTGTCAAGGGTTCTATATAGCGGATTATAGTTGGTGACACATATCCAACATATACACCTATTCGTCTCTGAGGACCCATTTTTTCGCGTAATGGTGGCGCGATAGGCACATAAACTGCACAACCAAAAATGTGTAGATGTGAAATATTCGGCTCATATCCAGTAACCAACTGGTACGCAGAAAATGGTTGTCTAGCAGCGGGTCTGAAACGAATAAGCATGGCTGCATGTAATATCGCATAAGCCCAAGCAGAAGTAGGTAGATTGGTGCGCATGACCAAAGCTCGTCCAACCATTTGAAGTCTTTTAATGGCGGCTTCTGCGAGACCGTTTTGGGTATGTACATGGGGAACTGAATGCTCAACATCAATCCCAATGGACATGCAATAATCATCAAATATTTGCGATGTAAACTCCCCAGCATTGTCAAGACGTATTGACTTAATAGGATGATCTGGGTGGTGAGCCCTCAAGCGAATAATTTGTGCCAGGAGTTTAGAATATGCAGCATTTCTTGTGGACAAAAGTGCGACATGTGACCATCGTGTCGAAGCATCCACCAGTACCATGAAATATCTGAATGGCCCGCATGATGGGTGGATAGGTCCACAAATATCACCTTGGATACGTTGTAAGAATGGAATGTTCTCTTTAGTGTCTTTAGCATAGGACGGTCTCGATCCCACTTTGGCTAAAGAACAGGCTTTGCAGAATGAACGATGAGCATCTGATATGACCAATGAGGATGTTGGTTCAAGCTCAAAGTCATCATTGACTTGAGAAGCATGATATGGAACTAAAACGCCATTGTTGGTGTTAGTTCTTTTCCGCTGGGAGTTTGTAGCGGCATCAACATCTAACTGACGATACTTGCTTCCTTTCACTCTGAAGAAGGGATGTCCGTTTGAGTTTTTCAAAATACGGATCATCATATCACGACCTGGATGTCCCAGTCTGTCGTGCCAAAGCCTATATGTGTCTGAATCCCATAAGTCATTTCTTATGACATGATTAGATTCAACAACTCGAATGGTTGTTATACATAGCCCATTTGGCTGACACATTAGTTTCTCTAATATTCGGTTTCTTCCAGAATCATTAGAGGTAATACATAAGTATTCAATTCCATTCTCACAATGCGTATTTGTATGGAGTCCGTTGGCTCGGATGTCTCTACTACTCAAAAGTGTTCTTAGGGCCCTAGGAGCATAGAGAGCGTCCTTGATGGTGAGGATAGTGCCATTTGGCAACATAAATTGGGCTTGACCACGCCCTTGGATCAATTTCGTAGATCCTCCCATCATTGTGGTTAAAGATATTCGACAAGGCATAAAGTCGATAAAGAGTTGTCTATGGCGAAGCATAGTGTGTGTGGTTCCACTGTCAATGAGACATTCAAGTTCTCCGGGAAACATACCTACAAACAAAAAAATTTTGTTTCAGAAAATCGTTTTCTGACCTTTGTGTATTCAAACAAGCATAACTTTGTCTATAAAATAGATATTGATAAACCGGATATAGTTCTGGAAACTAGACATCTGTAGCTTTCCAACCATATAAAATTCATAATCTGGTTCGTTCTGGTCTGTTGCCAGTACTCTGTCAAAGTTGACTGATTTACACAGTCAAATTCTGGTTTTGTACTTACTGCGTTTTGTGGTGATTTTCAAAGATTCAAACACTTTAGTTGATCCCGAAGCAGTATATGAATGACTTTGCTAGTAGTTATTTCATCTATAATCGTTTGGGTAGCTCTTTTCACTCATAACCAGGCTAGGAGAAATCGATGTAGGTGGGGCATAACCCGCTCAAGTACACTGTTATCGAAAGTCTCCTTTTCTAGACATTATGAGCTACTAAGGTGAGCCCTAGTAGACAATAGATTCATAAATACTACAAATCAATTACTGTAGACAGAATATAATCAAGTTTTTGTTTACAAACAAATGCCTTTATTGATAATGCCAACGAAATATAACAAAGTTGATAATCCAGAAAGAAATTGACTAAACATTGTCAAACATTAGGCACAAACGCCTTTTATTCTTGGAAATTTAAAGAAAACTCTAATCAAAATCCGGTGTCTCATCAATCGAGTCTCTGCCAATTTTGAAGTCTGTTATGTTGAGATTAGTATCAGCTACATCTCCATCTTCTATTTCATTGTTGTAAGCTTCTAGCTCAAGCTTCTCGCGGTATGCTTTGTATTGATCAACAAGTCCCTTGCTAGCTTTGCAATGCTTGTACCAATGATTGTTTGATCCACATCTGTTGCAATTACCGCGGTTTTCTCCCTTATCTCGAGTTTCATAAGCCTTAGCCTTGCCTTTTCAGCATAGGTGGCTCGGCCACTTGGGTTACCTCGGCCTCCATAGCCTCCTCGGCCTCTTCGGCCTTCTCTTGTCCCTCTCCCTCGGCCTCCATGGCCTCCACGCGATGCGTGGTCCTTCTTGAAGTGGTTTTGAGGACCAAGACGTCCTTCCAATCTTCCCTTTCCAATAGGGTTCCACTCCTTGCGCTTCCCTTTGAAGTGCTTGTATAGTTCGCTTCGGGAATTTTCTTTGTCCCAATTGGCCTTGAACTATTGCTCACAAGTATGCTGTCATGCTTTTCTGCAACAGACATAATCCGAATGAGCTGATTAAAACTTGTGATATTACCGGTTCTAACCTCATTGCGGTACTGATGTGCAAGAATCCTTGTAGGAACCGGGAAGGTGGAGAGAGTTTTCTCGAGCATGTCAGCTTCAGTCACATTTTGTTCACAATATTGAAGCATGGATCGAAGTTTGAGCATTTCAGAGTTGAAATCTGCAACAGTTTTGAAGTCTTGGAACCTAATGTTGTTCCATTTCTCCTTCAGATCCGGGAGCAGGGTGTCTGCAACGTTACCAAAGCGATCTTCAAGTGCAAGCCATAAAGCTCTAGGGTCCTTGACATTCATATACTGCCATTGCAGGGCAGGGTCCAAATGGCGCCTCATGATGATGACAGCTTGTGCCTTCATGGTTGATGTTGGTTGATTAATAAGATCTTCATTGAGTGGTTGGATAGTGGTGATGATAGCCTTAGCAGTCAATGCATTTTCCACATCTGTCACCCATCGGTGATACTCAATGCCTTGTGGGTCCAATTTCCCAAAATCGAGCTTGGTTTCAGACATCCTGAAATAAAATAGAAGATGTATTAGTTTCGTAGTCTAAAAGACATCCACGACAACTATAAATTTTCCAAGATTAATATCTGGATTAGACCTTTGCATATATATGGTCTACGAACTCACTTGGTTCGTTTTTATCGATGCATTTACGAACTATTTTGTCCGAATCGATAGTGAATTCTCTTGATTCACATGGACTTGGTTGTCCATTTAGGAACATAGTTCCATAATTCTCATAATGGTAGAAGGGGGAAGGAATCTCCAAATTCCCCGGGTAAAAAGGAGTAAAAAAGTATGTTATTTTAATTTAAATTGCAGAAAACACCAACTTTAATAATAAAACTTACTTTTCAACTTTAAATTGCAGAACTGATCGGTGGTGCGGGGGGGCACGCTGGGGTGCAGGGGGGGCACGCTGGGGTGCTGTTGAGGGCACGCTGGGGTGCTGTAGAGGGTGCGCTGGGGTGCTGTAGAGGGTGCGCTGGGGTGCAGGGGGGGGCACGCCGGGGTGCTGTAGGGGGCACGCTGGGGTGCTGTTGAGGGTGCGCTGGGGTGCTGTAGTGGGTGGCTCCGGAGCACCAAGGTTTTTTTTTTTTTTTTTTTTTGTTGGAAAAAAAATATACTCACGTTAGAGCTTCGTGCTGATAACGTGTTTTAGGAAAAACTGTATCTTTCATTAGAATGAGTGAGCTCCTTTTATAGGAGATTACAGATAACAAGATTACATGAATCTCTCCTTATTTTGTGGTACAAGCCACCACAAACTATAACAATACTGACTAAGTCAACAACTGACTAGATAAACATCTGACTAAGTAAATATCTACTTTACAGGAACAATAATATTCTAATTATCCTATAACAGGGTTGTATAAATGGGCTATTATTGGAATTATATCCAGGTCGATCATTTTGACCATTACACATTTACACTTTTTTTAAAGAGGAATTTTAAATACACACCCTTAATATCTTAATACATACTCCTTACTTAATACACCATTTATCAAATTTTTCATTTCAGTATTATACTTAATACACATCTTAAACTACCTAAAATGCCCTTAATTTATGAAATATTCCATTATTTAATATGCCTTTAAATATACACTACCAGGACAACCACTTTAGCCGACGAAAAAGTTTCGTTGGCCTGTTAACTTAATTCGTCGGCTAAGATCTTAGCCGACGAGCCTTCGTCGGCTATGGTTTCGTCGGGAAAGGGTCGTCGGCGATGACTTTAGCAGACGACACTAGAAGTCGTCGTCGGTTATCGTCTAGAATTTAGCCGACGAAAAAAACGTCGTCGGCTGTTGTCCTAGAATTTAGCCGACGAATATCTTAAAATGTTTCGTCGACCGTAGTCTGAGACTTTAACCGACGAAAAATATATTCATCGGCTAAAGTATGTAATAAAAAATTAAAAAAAATAACTTGATGTAGGACGGATGGCAGAAGAAATCGAGGAACAGATCGATCGTTGCAGGTCCAAACCCGATTTGCTGGAGATTTGACGTTCGGTGTCCGAATGACTATTATTATACCTTTCTGGAAGCGGAACGGCCCAACGAACAAGACACGTGGCTTTGCCACGATGTATGGGCTTTTTCGGCCATTAGAGTTTTTTTTGGACCTCAAATCAACATTTTATTAGTTTTGGGGATTTTTATGTTTCCTAGTTCTTTTCGGATTCTGTTTTAATTCAATCATTCGGCTTTTAGGTTTGGTTGTTAGTCGCCCTAGGGTTTTGTTTCTCATATATAAGCACCCTTATGGGTAGCTGACATTGGGTTTTATCAATTATAATTCAGAACTTAAGAGTTTACTCTTAGTCCCTGGCACGCTCCAGGTTTTTGGTCCTATATAGTTCTTTGCTTGAAGGCTCTCCACTTATTAGGGTTTAACGCTGGTTAGCCCTCCATACTCCTGCTGCGTCATAACTATAGCCGACGAAATATAGTCTGTTTCGTCGGCTTTAGAGGGGTTTAGCCGATGAAACATGACATAATTCGTTGGCTAAACCTTATAAAAAAATTTTAAAAAAATATAGCTGACGAACATCTTACATGTTTCGTCGGCTATAAGTCCATTCCAGTAAAAAAAAAACCCAAAATTTTTAAATTACCATTCCAAGCAACCTGCAAAATACACCAAAACAAATTGCAATACAAATTGCAATAGATCATACTATGAGCACTATACAATACAAATTATAATAGAAAGCTTATTCAACAAATTAGAGCTAGCTTATCCAACAATGCAAACATATGGAAGAGTAGGATGATTAACAAAAGATCAACACAAACCTGGCCATGATGAAAAGTTCTCTAAAGCAGGACTCTCTGTTGAATCAAACAAAGAGTGTCATAGGATTAGTGACTACGGGTAAGCAAATAATAAAAAAACCAATATGCAACACAGTCAAAGCAATAAGACAAAACCCAGCAACATATCGAATACATATAACTCAAAACCCCGCAATTCTGATTCCAACAATTACCTTGAGAGAAGTATCTTCAGAAAATCAAAGCTCCAAGTCGTATTGTAGTCACCTGCATCAAAATTGAAACCTTCAATCATCGAAATCGAAAATGATTTATGAGAGAGAGAGAGAGGTTAGAGCTGAAATCGAAATCGATTTATGAGAGAGAGAGAGAGAGAGAGAGAGAGATTAGAGCTAGCTAGGGCTCGAGGAGGCGGTGGAGGCTGTGGAGCGCGGTGAGGGCTCGAGGAGGCGGTGGTGGGTTTTTTACTGTTTTTTGGAGCGTTGTGGAGGCTGTCGAGCGCTGGGTTTAATTATATACCCTATACTTTTAGCCGACGAAATTTTTATTTCGTCGCCTAAACCTATGAAATTCGTCGGCTAAACCTGTGAAAATCGTCGGCTAAAGTAATGAAATTCGTCGGCTAAACCTGTAAAATTCGTCTGCTAAAGTAATGAAATTCGTCGGCTAAACCTAATGAAATTCGTCGGCTAAACCATTGAAATTTGTCGGCTAAAGTAATGAAATTCGTCGGTTAAATTAATGAAATTCGTCGGCTATAGTACTTTTTATTTAATATTTTCAATTTATTTGTTTTATTTTATTTTATTAACTATAGCCGACGAATTTTCAATAATGTCGTTGGCTATAGTACTTTTTATACATTCGGCACATTGTGATTGTGATGATCAAACTTGAGAAAAGAAAATCCGACCGTCAGATCTGACCATCATGATAAAATACATGTATGGGAAAAAATTCAACTTGATCCGACAAGGGTAAGGGCTCGATCCGGACGATCAATCTCGTAAGTCAAACCCCTAAACGCACGGAAAAGGTCATTGGACCGTCTAAATTACTTATTTTGGCCGGACCTTCAACTGAAAATAATTTTAAATCGATGAGACGCAACAAGTCGTATAAAAATTTTACGAAAAATAACCACCGAAGATAGGGCTACCCATAAGGAGAATGAATGGAAAATTACATTGACCGTAACTATCGGCACCGAGACTTTACCAGAATACCGTGATTTTTCAACCATAGACGTATTTCACCATTCTGGTCATATCTTATTTCACGACTTTTTTGCGTTTGAAGGTTCTACGTATGTTTGTTTTTGAAACGGAACATGTACAAATGTAAGACACTTTAGCCGACGAAATTTTAATTTCGTCGGCTAAAGAATTTTAAAGTCGTCAGCTAAAGTTCACAAACTATAGCCGATGAAAAAAATTATGTAGTAACGAAATTTTAATTTCGTCAGCTAAAGTTGATCATAGTCGACGAAAATTTAAATTAGCTGACGAAGAAAAATTTTGTCGGCTAACGTGGACTTTAGCCGACGAAAAAATAGTTCGTCGGCCTGGTTTTTTATTTTCGTCGGCTAAAGCCTTTCTTCTGGTAGTGATAATTAATATATATTTACTATTTGGTACCTCTTTTTACATATTATTTCGTCTAATTTTGCTAGAAATTTTTGGTTATTATCATTCAATTCATAATCAAATGATTATTGTTATATCCGAACTTCAAATCACTAATACAAGTTTTCAAAATTCACAGGCTAGTAGAACTGTAGAAGTATAGTAGCTATTAAACATAAATAGCTAGTTATTCAATAAAACATGTCACGATAAAGATGCAGTACATGACAATATGATCCGCAAGATCAAACTAAAGCTGATACAGATAAAAAAAAATAAAAATAAAAAGAAGAAGAAAAAAGACAACCCAAATGAATTGTGGAGAAGAGTTGAGGTTAGGGGAGAAGACGTGTTTTTGACGATTTTAGCGCGATTTTTTTTAATAATAGATGTTTGTTTTGGTTATTTAACTTACCTGTAAAATCTCAATAGAAACATAAAATAATAGAGGTGCGTATTAAGAGAATAGGGTGTGTATTTAAAATTTCTATTTTTAATATTGGTCCCAATTATTTTTTAATTTATATGTGAACAGGTAGTATACCAAGAGAAATTGGAAATCTAACAACGCTGAAGAAGATCTACCTTGATTACAATAATTTCATAGGTAGGCTCTCATAACCAGGTGCACAATTTAATGTCCCTTTCCTCAGTTTAATTCCCTCGTAAAAATTGATTTAATATTTGTCTAATTTTTTCTTTTTAGAACTTCCAAATGAGATTGGCTCTTTAGATCAACTAGAGAAGTTGTTTGTGCAACACAATGCCCTGGAAGGAAATGTTCCTATGGTTGTCTTCAACATGTCTTCTTTGATTACTTTGACTGTATGTGGAAACTACTTAAAGGGTAGACTTCCAGACAATATGTGCCAAAATCTTCCTTATATTCAACAGTTGAATTTCGCTCAGAACCAGCTCGAAGGTCCACTCCCATCCATATATCGGCATTGCAAACAACTTGTTGAATTAAAATTGGCACGTAACAATTTCAGCGGAAGCATACCCAACAATATTGGGAACGCAACTCAGTTAAAGGAATTTTATCTTGGGGAAAATAAGTTGACAGGTACATGTAGCATTCACCTTGATTTATTTCTTTATACCATTAAAATTCAACATTACACATTTTCGATATGAGATTATTTGTCTTTCTTCTAAATAAGTTGAACAAAACAGTGTCGATTTTTGTAGCTGACTCTATATATTATTGGAGGCAGGTACTATACCATATGAGATCGGTTGTCTTCATTTAGTGAAATTGAGCCTCAATACTAATAATCTGAATGGGCTTATTCCAACCACAATCTTCAACATGTCCACAATAATGCTTATATTTGTATATGATAATCAGCTCTCAGGCAGCCTCCCACCAAATATAGGTCATGCCCTTCCAAACCTACAAGAGTTTTTAGTAGGACGAAATAATCTAAGCGGAGTAATCCCCAAATCCATCTCCAATGCTTCTCAACTCATGATCCTACAATTACGAGAAAACTTTCTTTCGGGCTTTATTCCTAGCACATTATGTGCTTTAGCAAACCTTAAGTCGATTTCCTTATATGGAAATCATCTGACTCTTGATACTAGTACTCCAGAGGTAAATGTTCTTTTTTGCTTGGCAAATCTCAAAAAGTTGACTTCTTTAGGCTTCTCAAGCAATCCATTAAATGCCTACCTCCCTGTTTCAGCCTTTCAGAATCTCTCTACATCACTTCAGGGTGTTTATCTATACAACTGCAACTTGAGAGGTAATATACCTGATGATGTAGGCAACTTGAGCAGCTTGACAACCTTATCCATGTATGGCAACAAATTGAGTGGATCAATTCCAACCTCACTAGGAAATCTGAAAAATATCCAGCTTTTGAGATTGGATGGTAACGAATTGCAAGGACACATCCCGGATGAACTTTGTCAACTCCAAACCCTTGGTTACTTAGTGTTGTCTGGTAACCAGCTCTCTGGCTCTATACCTTCTTGTTTGGGTCAAGCTCTCACCGCACTAAGATATATCTATTTAGATTCCAATTTGTTCAATTCCACAATACCATCTACTTTATGGAGACTCACAGATATCTTGCATCTAAACTTGTCATCCAATAACCTAAGTGGATCTCTCTCAGAAGATGTTGGTAATTTAAAAGCGGTCATAGTTATAGATTTATCAGACAACTACTTATCCGGTAGTATACCGAGCAACATTGGGAATCTACAAACGTTGCAGAATCTCTCCTTGGAAAATAACAACTTGGAAGGCCGTATTCCTGGTTCACTTGGAAAATCCCTCAGCTTGGTACTTTTGGACTTGTCCAAAAACAATCTGTCTGGAGTGATTCCAAAGTCACTCGAATCGCTCAAATATCTCAAGACTTTGGATCTATCTTTCAACAAACTCCAAGGAGAAATCCCAACAGGTGGACCTTTCCGAAACTTCTCAGCCCAATCATTTGTGTCGAATGGGGAATTGTGTGGTGCACCCCGATTCCATGTCCCAGTATGCAAGAACATTACATTAGAAGCACATTCAACAGGCAGATCCAGTTTGAAGTACATTATCCCAGGATATTGTCAGCAATGTTCATTGTGTCCTCCATTTGGATAGTGATACTACGTAGAAGAAAGAATGTGGAAGCTGCAAAAGAGACTGCACTGTTACCTCAACTGTTATGGAGAAGAGTTTCCCACCTCGAACTTGTTAGAGCAACAAATGCATTTGATGAAAGAAACTTACTTGGCACTGGTGGATTTGGCTCAGTGTACAAAGGAACATTTTCTGATGGGGTAGATGTGGCCATAAAGGTTTTCAATTTACAGCTAGAAGGGGCGTTCAAGAGTTTCGATATTGAGTGTGAAATGCTAAGCAACATTCGTCATCGAAATCTTATCAAGATCATCAGTTGCTGCAGTCAACTTGATTTCAAAGCCGTGGTACTGAACTACATGCCTAATGAGAGCCTTGAGAAGTGGTTACACTCTCAAAACTTGTGTTTGAACATCATGCAGAGATTGAGTATTATGATAGATGTTGCATCGGCATTAGAGTACCTTCATCATGGCTATGGAACACCAATTGTTCACTGTGATTTGAAGCCTAACAATATCTTACTGGATGAGGATATGAGTGCGCATGTTGCTGACTTTGGCATTGCAAAACTCTTGTGTGGAAGAGATTCCATGACCCAAACCATCACTCAAGCCACAATTGGATATATGGCGCCAGGTAAAGAACTAAGGCTTGTTCTTATTTATGAGAATATTAAAGTTTATTTCGTTGTTTTCAGAAAACAATTATTTTGTTATATTTGAAATATAAAAATAATAATAACTTTAAACATCTGTATATTTTAGAGTATGGAACAGAAGGAATAGTTACTAGAAGAGGGGATGTATATAGTTTTGGTATTGTATTGATGGAAACATTCACCGGAAAGAAGCCAACAGATGATCGTGAAATGAGTTTGAGACAATGGGTTGCAAATTCAGCATTACTTGATGTTGTGGATGCCAAGTTACAAGTGACAGAAGCAGATGATCGTGATTTTGTGAACAAGAGCGAGTGTTTGTCATCCATAATGAGATTAGCTCTAGCATGTTCAGCAGAATCACCAGAAGAAAGGGTGAATATGCAAGATGCTCTAGCCACGCTGAACAAGATCAAGATCAAGTTTTTGGAGGACGCTGCCGAAGGTGTGATGTTGAATCGTTCTCCTGTTTAGCCAGGCTTTGCAGGTTTCATTATGTAGCCTATATGATCTTGGCCTTTGATTCAGTCTTCATTAAGTATAGCAGTTTTCACTTTGAGTTTCTTCTGCTGCATTTGTAAATTGTAATACATACCAACGCAGATGTAACATATATATGCATACTGTTTTTGTTTGAGCTTGCATTCCTGCAATGACAAGAACAGCTTTCTCAGTAATATCTACACTTCCTTTTTTATCAGATAATGAAGACATGGGTCAAAATCAAGAGAGGATGAGCAACTCTTGGTTGATTTGGTTAACATTGCTCTCTTAAGTTCAACTATTGGAGCTATAAATAGGCATTAAAATGAGCCTCAGGCAAACAATGACATCATTGACATGGTTTTAACGACTGTAATGAGCTTGAAGAATACAAGAGGAAGAACCCTGATTTCATCCTCAATGATTTTGATTTGCATGAACTTTAGCTTATCATCGCTGATTGTGTAGTCTGAATATGGTTTGTACTTTTTAGTTCCTTTTCGAGATGGGCGAAAACCATAGATCAATGCCAATACCCCATAATGCTGTGCACATTTAGTGAACCATTACAAATAGAACTCTGCTTTCTCCATTATTTCTACATATACAATACATAAATTCTGAATTTCTTTAGTTGTATGCTAATCCCTGGCTTTTTTTAGTTCAAAATGCAAAAGTTGAGAGATTCCAATTATTAACACAACTGAGCATCTAAACAAAGTATTGGATAGTGTAAGAAAAAGACAGAAACTTCAAAGGAAGTTATGGACTCGTAAAGAGAAAGAGACATGTCATTAACTTTCATCAAACAATTACTATACAATTGCATAGCACATTATACATCGGAGCACTTTTGAAGTCTAGACCTTTGAACCTCTTCCAAACAAGTCCACTTTTCATCATCAAAATAAGCTTCTTCATTATATTTTGGAATCTGCAAGAAGAAACAATTATATTACAAACATACGAGAATACAGATCCAGCATCAAACAGCGTGTTATAGTAAAGACAAATAACACAATGCGACAACTAAATAGAAAAAACCAACATAAGACATGAAAGAGATGCATGACAGGAAATCAAGGAATGGAAGGACTAGGAAAGAACCGATTTTTTCCCCAAATTACTTCGAGAAAAAAAAAACAATGGTCTTCTTTCCCAGAACTCCATTCCAGAACTTCTCGCCACTCCTCCCTTTCCCCCATCTACTTTCTCTCCTCTATCACATCATCAAGTTCAGAGCTTTTTCCAAAGGCTGCGAATGAAGGAATGGGAAATGGAGAATGTCTTGAGCAAATCTGTATGAATGAGAAGTCTAAGGAAGTATGGAACTATTTATTCTCTGTTGAAAGAGAGGGTTTGATTCCTTTCCTTCCTTAACCTCCATTCTAAAGCTTTACTCAAGACACCTGCCATCCCCACCCATCTTTCACGCTCCTGTAATGATGGCAACTTTAGGTTTGATCCTACCAATTTATAGAAAGTGGTCTAGGGTTTGTAACATATTGGACCTTTCCGTCCCATTACTGTTCTGCTTCCAATTGAGACTTGGGCTCATTTGTCAAGCATGTCAGTCACACCAAGAATCCAAGATGAAGTAGTTTCTTGTAGGCACATATTATGTTCTTTTTCTAACTTTAATTTGGTGTAAAGACATACCAACTCTTCGAAGACCCGCCCAATATTATTTGGTCTAGGAATAATTTTTTTCTTTTAATAATTTGGTCCATAACCTAGTTCATCTTAAGCTGATCACAAAGCTCTGTCGAAGTTGACTGTTCTGCTAAAGCAGATTCTCAGACAGATCCGTCCTATTTTACGAAAATAGCCATAACTTACTCAATATGATAGATGTGATCAAATGGTTGTTGTCCTTGGAAAGTAGACACATAGACCTTTCCAATGGTACAAATTTCACCATTTTCCAACGAGTGGGCTATCTTGTAGGTCTCATGGAATTTGACCTATGAAATTGGGTAGATTCTGATTTCGTTGTTAATGTGTCTTTCTGTAGGGATGAATAAACCTGAACCTTTCATAGAAGGAATCACTGCCATTACATTAGCGTTGCATGGGCGCATCCGGCCGCTACCTTGATGTTCCTTCACACTCATCTAAGAGGGAGCGAAGATGCTCGACCGCTAGGAAGATGCTCGACCGCTAGGAAGATGAGGTGTCAAGTTTATAGTGAATGAGGTGTCAAGTCAAGCATATTGTAACAAGTACATGCATGTGTTATCATACTTAGATGGAGAATTTCTCCCAAGACTTCTTCGTCATATGGACGAAACAAGTCTTCTCAAGACTTCGACCAATCAAGGGATACATATAGGCATAACTTCATCGTCCTTTAGATTGTCTTAAACCGACAGATGAATAAGCATCATCAATAACGATCCTCACTTTTGAGACCAAGTATTCCCAAGATCCTTTCATTCTTAATTTCGGATCAGTGGCATCTCTTAGTTTAACAAGAGTTCAACACGATTCATCCTGAATTTACACGCAAAGAGGCATAATTCGTCATATCCCTTTCCCATCAAGTAGATACTTAGCAAATACCTTGCAAACGTGCTATGTGGTCAGGAGCCACTTGATTTGGGTGAAAACTAATCTATTGAAGATCTTTATGTACATCTCTTAGTTCCCAACATAGATAAGTTGTGACCACAAGCTGCATGTTCAGTTTTTCAGAAACTACCTAACTGACAAGGTAGTAGAGTGCAATGACATCTATTACGAGAGTATATCTTATCGTAGTCGATTCCAGGGCGTTTGTGAGAGACTTTGCGCCAGAAGGTGAGTCTAAGCTCTTTTTCTTACTACGCTTTCTAACAAAGACATAACTGATAGAGTTTACACTTGGGGTGTCGGCGTCACCTAACCAAATCACTATCTCTTTGTTTAAACTGGATCACATCTTTCCATTTAGGTCAATCTACAACGTTGGTATTTTCTCAACGAAGTATGATTCGATATCAAACTCATTAAACCACGTTATCATATACACCGGTGTAATTTTAAAGTGTAGAGATCTCTATATGGATTGGTATTGACATTGAGGCGTCCCCCAATAATGACCATATTTCATAAATAACAGACGAATGAGTTATTGATCAAAGGATTAAGTTGTGCCAAACTCGCATTCTTCCCTGACGAGTATCGAACCAAGTGGCCTCCCCTAAACCGTGGGAGCCACGGCCTAGTGACACCATCTACCACTTTTGTGGCGTCACCATGCCACATCTATGGGTGACGACATGTCCTCTTATTCAGACATCAACATGTCCTTATCCGGACATCAATCCTTGCAGCATGTATATGTGATCTCGTCACTTTAGGGAACTTAATGAGACACGGTAGGGACAAACCACGACAATTCCAAGTCGCTCTACTTGAACATTCTTGTTCTTATCTCCCCCTAACGACGGGAAGACTGGCTCATCAAAGTGACATAAAAGAGATCGCTTATCAAGGTTCTCATATAAGCGGACTATAGTCAGAAGCTCATGTCTTATTCAAAGACAATATTCATCAAATAACCCATCATTGTGTGCGCTTGTGGAGGCGCAATTTGGCACATACAACATGTGGACGATATAGATTATAGAACGTTAACTCAATCCGTTAACAAATATGTATACCGTTACAACCGTAACATAAAGATTTGAATAATGGTGGGTAAAGATGAATAAGTAAAACTATGACCCTGCTATAACCCATAGTCGTTGGTCTTACAAGTCCAAAAAAACCGCTGGCCTCACCGTCGAGACCGGTTAAAAAGAAACCGGTTGAACCGACCGCTGACATCATAGGACCTTTGTTTTACACTTCCTTTAATGGTTCACTATATTCCATAGCTCCAAGCACTACCAAATTTTGTAAGCATGTAGAAATGAGAGTTAGAATTCCAAAACCGCCAGCCTCAACGACGGAACCGGAAGTAAAAGTACCGAACCGGCCGTCGGAGTCGCCGGACATCCGGTAACACTTATATTGAGTGGTTCACCACCTTCCAGGTCTCCAAATACCACTAAATTTTATAAATAGGTAGGCTTGGATGTCAGGAATCCGGGGTCTCACACAGAACATCAAGAACCAGTAAAAAGTTGGTGAACCGGTTCTCACAATGACTAGTCCGCAAGTTGAAAAACCGGAAATTCTTGGTTTTGTCAACTTTTCAATCATTGTGAAGATTCCCCGTAACATCCAATTGTTATGGCTTGAGTTAAACCAGTGTGAACATCACCATAGCATCATTATGCCTTAAAGTGAACAATGAGAAACCATCTAGGCCAACATCTTATGTATCATTCTTGTAGAATCACTCATAGACATTGTAATGTCTTACTTAGTGAACAACTTAGCATCTTGTTTATATGCTAGTCTCTACACATTGTTTTTAGCGTAGGAGGGCGTCGCTCCTAATCTTTGCTAAATAATAGGCTTTACAAAACAAGTAACGAGCATAGCCAATGTGATATCATAGGGGGTTCTTTTGCGTTATATTTGCTTATGAAAGCATGAGTAGTGCCTCCATTGTATAGGAGGATGACGCGAATGACTTTAATGCCATCCATAGGCCGTGAGCATTGCTCATAGCTCCACCAAGTTGTATTTTGGTGATCTTTGATCTCAATTGTTACTTTGCTCAAAAGAAAGGATATCCGTGAGAGTCTTTACGTTGTAGTATACGGATCATTAAAACACGTCTAAAATTGTCTCGGACGATTTATGTTAAAGTCTATATGAGTCGGTGTCTCCATTCTCATCATTGGTGACAATAACCGATTCAATTAACCGAATCATAGTGACTCATGAATGTTGCGCATTCATTATAGTGATACATAAGAAATTCTCATCAGTTCTCACAATATGTTTCTAGGTGATAAACGTTAGCGTGAATATCATTAAGTCATAGAACGGTTCGATTGCTTCTTTATGCATAAAGAGCATGTGTGACTGGAATCATAACGCCATTAGACATTGAAACTCGAGCATTAATCCGCTCTTTGGTTATTTGTGATGATCTAGTCATCGTAGTCACAACGGATTTATAAAACACCAAATCCATGAATAGTTGTCTATTCCTTGCAATAAGTTAAACACTCAATCTCGCTACAACACATTCATATACCATAATGTAGAGACAACAGTCTTATGTCAAGACATAGAAACCAAAATATGCTAACAATTTCTCACAATGTGTTTCCAGGTGATAAACGTTAGCGTGAATATCATTAAGTCATAGAACGGTTCGATTGCTTCTTTATGCATAAAGAGCATGTGTGACTGGAATCATAACGTCATTAGACATTGAAACTTGAGCATTAATCCGCTCTTTGGTTATTTGTGATGATCTAGTCATCGTAGTCACAACGGATTTATAAAACACCAAATCCATAATAGTTGTCTATTCCTTGCAATAAGTTAAACACTTAATCTCGCTGCAACACATTCATATATCATAATGTAGAGACAACAGTCTTATGTCAAGACATAGAAACCAAAATATGTTAACAATTTCGATGGAGATTGAAAAAGGTATTGGAATCCTTTAAAGTGCATTATATGATGTATAATACTACGAAGATGTACAAAACAAGGCTTAAAACATATCAAAACTTAGCAAAATTGGTCGTGAGCCCTATACAGGGCGGCGGCACTGCCAACGGCCCACTGTTGGATCTTGTAGAGAAAAAGGAGGATTTTTCAACATCCAATTTTGTATGACATTTAGCGTAACGCAATTTCCTTTTTGCAATTATGAATCCGCTCAAGAGTGTAGAAGACTACTCTTGTTTGTAATGTCTTTGCAATTGTATAAGTGTGCATTGTGTCACACTTGACATTACAAATCCTCTTTTGATCCAAAACCGATGTGCATTGCGCAACATCATGATAAGTGTGCATTGCGCCACAGTTGGTTTAATTATGATCCCTAAGTATGCATTGCGCCATACTTGGTGCGATTTCAGCCTTTATAAACGCCACCTTATAGTAACTGGTGATTTTTTGTAGTCCAATGTAGTGTCATGTTGTAATGTGATATATTGCATGAACATATAGCTTATGTAGATCGAACCATATGTGCCAGACAAAATCTGAATATATATGCCAACAATGATAACGAGGTCTTCGATATGAATTTAATTCAAAACATAACGACTAAGTAACTTTAGTCAAATATATGAGGTGTATGCATTCACAAAACTTGGAAAAATAAACAGATTTGTAGTCACTTAGACTATTAAACCGAAGTCATGCGCTTCATATTTTCCGCAATGTACTTTTTACTTTTAAATCCGTAATTGTGAGAATAATATGCTCTCTTCTTCCATATAGTGAGTTTCTTGTTTCAAGAACTCTACATATTTCTTGTATACATTGACCATATTATTGTTTTCTTTGCAATTAATGAACAGATGTAGAACCCATTTTTATATGACATGTGGGGTTCGAGGCATTGCCTCCCTCTCTTTTTTTAGAACGCGTGACACAAATTTCGTCATTTTTTTTATGTCAAATATGGGGCTCATGTTTCGGCCAATTAACAATTATCAAGATACGATAATTAATTCAAAGTATTGAATTAGGTCAAGACCATAGTTTATGGTAACTCAATTCGATGTAAACCGTAACAAATTCCGTCACAAATCGATGTAATCGTGATAATTTCAGTCACAAATCAATGTTAACCATGACAATTTCCGTTGCAAATCGATGTTTGTCCCTTTATTTACCACGACAATATTTCGTCGTAATACCGTGACTTGTCAAACCTTCACAAATTTCAACTTTAATATCAGGGGTCCCAATTCCTCACATCAACCCACGTTATAAGAAAGGTGGGGGTAGAAGAAGGCTACGAAGCCCGGCTATGAAATTAAAATTCAAAAGCGGCAACTTTTATAAAAGTTTACTTGTTAGTTTGTCAAATAAACTGTGTTTAACAGAAGTTACGCTTGCAATTTTCATGGGTGCATAAGTTACTCTCGTAATTCCATCGCGATCTGTCGCACGAAAATTTCATGAAAAATAAAACATATGATTAGTCATATTCACCATATAATATAAAGACAGTAAAAGTAATTAAAGAATTACTGTAAATAAACTGGTTTTACTCGTGAGGTAAAAAAAATTAACTGGAGGGGGCAAATTTATCGTTTTACCCCTTGTAAATAACCTGATTTCCGAGTAAGGTAAAATCCCCTATTTTCTGGGTCAGATCTTTTGGGATCGAAGGAGCGGGTTTGGGTCAAGGCTGCTGGGCTGAGCTGCTTCCGGACGACTGCGTTGGGGACGACCGCCGACGGAGACTGGAGCGACGGCGCCTGGGATGACCTTGTCCTCGAGATGAGATGCAAGTCGGGAGCAACGTCGTGAATAGAGGACTGGGTTACTGCCGGTGGCTTTGGGATCTAAGGAGATCCGGGGCGAGGGCAATCCGGGTCGCCAGCTGGGGTAGAGCCGCCTAGGAGAGGAGGCGCGCTGTGTTGAAGGTGAGCGCTAGTAGAGCTCCGAGACGAGGGGGACAACGGCTGTTGACAAGCTAGGATGCCCATAGTAATTTAGTGGGTGCCCAGAGCAAAAACAGTGGGGGTTTTGTTCTTTCTAGGGTTTCGTTTTACTCTTTCTAAAGTTTCGTTATTAAGCTAGGGTTAGAGTAAAATGCTGATAACGTATTGAAGGAGAAAAGATAACGAGAATAACGGTCTACTCATTGATTGATAAAAAGACATATTTAGAGCATCTTCAACAGCTTCCCCATTTTCTTGATTTTATCAATTTTAAGGAATATTGGGTTGTTTTGTGGTCCAACAGTTTCCCCATTTCATTCCCCAAAATGGGATGGAGAAGAAAGAGAAGCACTCATTCCCCAAATTTGCAGCAAAATCTTATTTCCCCAAATATTAATTATTCACGTGCTCTAACGATAAGAACAAAAATCTAGTATATTTTATTGGGTAATTTATGTTACAATGAAATATATGATTTTTTTGTTATTGTTAATAATCATGTAACATTTTTTATTGTTGTAATAAATGCCGAAATCTCTAAAATGGAGAAGCTGTTGGAGTTGGAGCATAAATTTTTTGGAGATTTGGCTTTTACTTTCCCATTTTAGAAAAAAATTGGGGAAACTGTTGGATATGCTCTTATAGGCATTACATAGAGTCTCCCGAAGGATCTAGAAGTTCTATTAACTGTAATCTATTCTAATAAGGAAACCGGATTAACCAATCATATGTGTATTAAGGCAAGACACATAACAGAAGGACATAAATATAATTTTCTTAAACAAACGTCTTCTTTTTAAAAGTGAAAGATTATGAGTTCCGCTCGTAACAAACTTTGATTAAAAAAAAAAAAACGTTTTGAATACATCCAAAATAAGTTTCTAGCTTGAGATGAATGACAAGTTAGAATTTTTTATTTTTTGTCCAGATGATTGGGCCCAGGCCCAACTAGATTTTCAAGACCCCCAAATTTGAGAAATTTTGATAAATGACCTATTTTTGGGGTGGTGTGAATTGATTTTTGAGCATGTTCTCTAAAGAATTGAAAAATAACCATATAAAAGAAATAAAAGTCTCAAATACCCTCAGCTGAATTATCTCTTTGTAAATTTCTTCATCGTTGAATTAGATCGGATCAAGGACTATATTCACACAGAACTTTTTTTAGGGCTCTTGCTAGCACTCATCGATCTCCTCCAAAAGGGCCATCTTCAATTGTGTATATATGGAGTGTCGAATCCGTCCTCTGTTGTTTGACTCATGAATTTTTCTTACTATTTGTTAACAAAAAAAAAGTCTAAGAATAGAATGCTGATATGAACACGTTCATGTGTGATTAGTTTGTCGTAAAACCAATGAAATTCCCATCACATGGATTGAATGATACCTGAATAATATACAATGATCCCTCACTAAAGATTTAGGATTCAAATTTTTGATCATTTAATGGTTACGTATTTTTTTTCTTTTTTTTTTCTTCGAAACAAGTGGTGACTTGTTTAAGTTCACTCTCAATATTTAATCACCCAAATTTTGTTTAATATGTAATTGCAAATCAGGTGATGCCGATTACTTCTCTGTTATTCAGGCTTTTGCTTTTATCGTTTAATCAATTTAACTATTGTGTCCAACAATTGTACTACATACCGGAGCAATGGACTTGGAAGGGCCTTGGGGAATCATAAGGAATGAAAGCTTTTTCGTTCCTTTTTTCTGCTTTTTTTTTTAAAAAAAAAAAGGAAAAAAAAAGAGAGGAAGAAATGAAGAACAACGATGAATCTTCTAAAAAAAAAAAAAAATGAAAGAGAAGAACAAAAGGCAGTATGAGTTGCACAGATTTAAATAGGAGCGTATATGACTTTTAATTCTTTATATGGTTATTTTTCAACTCTTTAAAGAAATATGGTCAAAAATCAATTCACAAGTTATTTATCAAAATTTCTCCCCAAATTTCCCAATCTTCTTCTGAAACCCTAGATTTTCAATTCCTGTCAAACCCCGCCATGGCCTCAAGAAAGTTCGAAGGTATCGCGATGCTGTCGATGTACGACGACGAAGAAGAGGACGACGACATGGACGACGCTGAAGAGCACGGAAATCAAGAACACCGCGGCGGAGATAGAGACGACGGAGAACGGAGGGAACAACACGGCGACGCGTCCATGCTGGATGTGGATACACCGGCATCCGTTGATTCTGGAAACGACGATAATGCAACGAGCGGTGTGGATGATGAGAACTTGTCCCGGAGTGAACAGCAACTGTCTCAGGCGACGGGATCGCCGCAACGGGTGGTGGTGCCGGAGAAGAGGAGTAGGAGAGGGACGCTTGTGGACTACGGTCATGATGAAGTTGCTATGTCTCCTGAGCCTGAGGTATATACTCTTTTTGGCTTCATAAGATTCGAGTGTGTACATGTTCTTGTGAATTGATCGGTTACTAATGCTAAGAATTGAGCTCGTATATTCATTTTCGGATTTGAAGGGACGAAATGTTCGAGTTTGTTATTGTTGAGCTTCGTAAATTTCGCACACTGGTGGCTGAGTTTAGTATGATGTTTGATTACTGTCTGTGATTGTTTTCGTGATGAACTTATATTGAGATTTTTGCTTGATTGCAGGATGGTGAAATTGACGGAGGCAGACGCATTTTGTCTGCTAATGGTAATGTTTTTTATGAGCATTAGTGTTTATGTGTCTCCAAAACTGATCTTTTGTTTCATGTATCTGCAACTTGATGTAGTATTTGTTGCAGGTGATTCGCGCGTTAAGACACCTCAGGCAACTCCTCAAATATCTGAGCCATCACAATCTGATGCGATGAATGAGACTGTGCTTGAATCAGAGGCTGTTGCAGGGGATACAAAAGATGTTGATCCATTAGATAATTTTCTTCCACCACCATTAAAGATCAAGTGCTCAGAGGAGCTGCAAGTAAGTTCTTATTTAAAGGTTCACTATTTGCAGAATAGATGTCCGAAACAAGGTTCCTATATAAGAAAAATAAAGTTTGACCTAATAAAATATGGTCTCAAGTCATTTGCTTAGCTCCCCACTCTGTTGTATCACTTGTATGTGACATTTGCATTTGTGTCATTATATATTAATCATGTTTGAGTAATGGTTTTGTTTCTTTGACATGTCATTAAATGTTATGTATCTGATTCAGTTTTGATTCCTACTTATTGCAGAGAAAGATTCAAAAGTTTCTTGAATTAAAGAGAGCAGGGAAAAGCTTCAATGAAGAAGTGCGGAAAAAGAAAGACTATAGGAACCCAGACTTTCTATTGCATGCAGTGCGGTATCAAGATATTGATCAGATAGGTTCATGCTTCAATAAAGATGTATTTGACCCTCATGGATTTGACAAAAGCGACTACTATGATGAAATAGGTCACTTACAACTCCTTGAATAGTCTGATCTCTCTCTCTGTCTCTATGTTTTTTTTCTTCTATATATATGTTATATATGTTTTTGCTACTGTGTTGGGTTTAAGCATGCTTTCTTTCAGCCAATTATAATTGAATATGGAATGGGTAAGATTTTAATGTTCTAAAACGGCCCCCCCTAATATTTCAAAACAAAAGAACAAAATCGTCCAAAAGATCGGGTGATAACCTTTCATGAAACCTTGTTTATCTCAATTAATTTTTTTTGTCACTAATTGCTAATCTTGTAGTGGTAAAGCAAGAGACACACACACAGTCTCTCTCTCTCTCTCTCTCTCTCTCTCTCTCTCTCTATCTCTCTATATATATATTATATATATATATACGAAAACGATAGAGAGCGCACGTGCACACTCTCCTTAAAGTGCGCACGTCCCTCCGTTCACCACCGTCCGGCGCCGATGACGGCGCCTCCACCCCAGAAGACTCCAGCAGTGTCCCCGACCACTTTCCCTCCCGGCGGGGGTCCGCTGAATTCCATTTTCCGGCGAGACAAATAAAGTCGATCTCGCCGGAAACTGGAATTCGGCGGACTCGTCGGGGAGGGAAAGTGATCGGGGACGCTGCTGGGGTGGAGGTGCGCCGTCCTCGGCGCCGGACGGTGGCGAACGGAGGGACGTGCACTACATCCGGCCTGTCTATATATATATTACTTCTACCTGCTTATTTGTTATATATATGCATCTTTATATTTTCTGTGTTTTTTGGGCCTGCTTATATTATATATACATGTATCTATATATCTTATGTTTTGTGTGTTTTTGGAAGCAGAGGCTGATTCCAGACGTGAACTGGAGAGGATTAATCAAGAAAAAAAGAATCGTCAGAATCTTGAATTTGTTTCTGGTGGAAGACAATCTACAGTAGTTGGTGCTGCACCTAAACTCAATGTACCTCTTCCAGGTTAGAAACCATTTAACATCAATTTCTGTAATTAAGGTTTAATTTGCAGACATGTGTAAATGCATGGTGAAACTAATTTTTCCATTACGCTCTAATGTGGTTGACTCATGTGTAGGTATAACCATGGCTGCTACTGGGTTGAACTCCGTACCACCTGCTGCTGATATCCCTCCTCGGGACGGTAGGCAGAATAAGAAGTCGAAGTGGGATAAGGTTTCATTCAAAAGAATATGCATTCTTATTTCCTGATGAATTGTATAGATATTAATTTACTCACTCTATAAAATATTTTTCTTCTTCAGATAGATGGGAATCATGCAACACTATTACCTTCTGCCAATGCTGGTGGATACACTATGGGGTATGTTTCATTTGACAATTGAATACTATTTCGCACATGTAGAATTCCATACATCTTGTTGTACTGTGTAATGATAGTTCTATTCTTCTAATGTAATTATCTAAGCCAAGTGTTTAAATGAAGCATCTTCCTCATATTAGAACTGATGTTTCATGACGCTATCTGAAGTAATTCATAGCAGTGTATGTAAACTAACATCAATGCAGCATGCAAATATTTATCTTTTGAAGTGATTGTCAAGTGCTTGTACCACAAGGTTGTTATATGATTGAATGCTCTCTGCCTTTATGTGTTTTTTGTTGCCCGTCATATATTCATTTTGAAATGACAGAGGTATGAAGTCCCAGTGTCTGTCTGAACGGCATTTGGGTTGATTATAGAACTCAACAGTTGATGTGCCTTTTTTTTTTTCTTTCTTTTTTCTTTCAAGTAAATATGTTTATATCTTCAGTTGTCTGGAAGATTTACATGGGATGTTTAGCAATCATTTCCTGATTTCGTATTTTTTTGTAAGAAGTGTTTCTCAGTTACAAAATGACTATCTTCTCTCTTATTGGGGGCAGGCATCAGAAACGAAGAGAGGTGGAGGAGAAGAGATCTAGCGAAAGGAAATTAGACAGAAGATCATGAGCCGTTGTAATTCTTCTTGGTAAAACACATATAACACCATTTCAAAGTTGAAGTGGATAATATGGCCCAGGCGACGGTTCTTCTCTTAAAACATT
>WPAB01000243.1:0-54338 GCA_010134655.1 Fragaria nilgerrensis | reverse complement strand
ACCCTGGCCCACCTTGCGCGTCTTATCCTGCCCAACAAGCTCCGGCCAAAGCAAAAGCTTCCATGCTGCTCTGGCCACCCAAACACAGCAGCATCGTGCTTAGCCGCTCTCGGCATAGACCCGATACATCCCCACCCAGACCGCTCCATCTTCACAATTGGAAACTAGACCCGAGTGCCTCAACCCGATCTTCTCCACCTCAATTCAGCGTCGGCGTCGGAGATGGCCGGACAGTAGTGATCGGTGGACGGACGGTGGTGATTAGTGGCCAGTGCTGGCTTGATGGTCTCGGAGAAGACGGCCGGAGAATTTGGGTAAAGTTTGGGCTCGGTTGACTCTCGACTGAGCACTTTGACGGGTCAAATGTCTCCTCTCATTATAAAAAAAACCGATGGTTAAGATAAAAAGGCTTTTGTGATTTGCAGACTAGTTCGCGTGCTAGCATTTATGTGTTTGATGGGTGCCAGTGTTGTTTGCGGGTGTGGAGAGTAGAAATTGTTTCTCCAGCCTTTGTAGATTTCCAGAAAAGGAGTTATTGGCAGGCACGATTTTCCAAAGATGGAGGATAGGATTGCTGGAATCTGGGTTTTGATGCCCAACAATGTTGTTTGTGCTGGAGAGTATTTTTCAGTGTTTGATGTCTTCTCTTTCTTTTGACTTGTGTGATCGCGTTCATATTCAATACTTGGTCTGAAATTTTGCATGTACGCATGCGTTGGCTTTATTGTGTTTAAATGCATAACTCCTTAAATACAGTAAACATTCATAATTGCATGGCTGCATGTGAGAGTTGAGCTAGTTGTTTTTCTTCCTTTTGGCTTCTGTACTTGATGTACGGTTTTTAGGGTCAATGAGCACACATGTGAAATATTGAAGTCTTTAATTATGGTCAATAATGGATCTTCAATTATGTATGTAGAGTTAGTGATGTAATTATATGTTATAGTTGTGATGATATATAGTTACATAGTTCATTTTAGGTCATGATTACATTTAGGATCATAGAACGCATTTAATGATGCATTATACCTCATGTGTATATGATTTAGGGTTTACGATGATCAATCAATAGTTATCCCTAGTATATATAGGGAGTATGGTTTATAAAGAACCAATAATAATCATGTTTCGTGTATATGATTTATGGTTTATAACGATCGAGCTAATCGAGCAGTAGTGTATATGGTGTATATGATAATCAAGCACTAGCCACCTGTAGTGTATATGGGGTATATGATGATCGAACAATAGTCCTCTTGTATATCTAAGCTTTATGATGACGATCGAGCACTAGTTAACCCAAAATTGTATGCATGGTTTAGGGTTTATGATGATCGACTACAGTCACCTCTCGTGTATATAAGGTTTAGGGCTTATGAAGATCAAACAATAACCATCTCTCGTATATATATAATTTACAATGTATGATGATCGAGTTAATGTCACCTTTAGTATATGTAAAAGTTTAGGGTTTACGATGATTGACCAATAGTCAACTCTAGCGTATACATGGTATATGATAATCGAGCACTAGTCATCTCTAATGGATATAGGGTTTATGATGATCGAGTACAAATCACCATTCATATATGTATTTATGGTTTAGGGTTTATATATGATGATCGAGCAATAGTCACCTCTAGCGTATACATATTATATGATAATCGAGCACTGATCACCTCTAGTATATATAAGGTTTATGATGATCGTGGCCACATCGTACAACCCAATTTTCAAAAAACCCGTAACCCTAAATCCTAAACCCTAAACAGCATGGACAAACACGTCAATTTCATTCATCACGCATAAGTATGAATATAAAAAGGAAATGGACCCTAGCCGCGGTTTCTCTCTCCTTTCTCTCTCTCTTTCCCCTTGCGCATCTCTCTCTCTCTCTCTCTCTCTCTCTCTCTCTATCTCTGATGTCTACCGACGACCTCAAGAAGCCGTAGAGGCTCACTGTTTTTTACATCTCACCCTCCAGACCCATGCCCAAGCTTCGCCTCCATTGCGTCACCACTAAGCCCAAGGAGGACAAGCCTTAGGGCGGTCGCTTCGAGGAGCTCGGCACCAACGTCCGTCGAGCGCTTCACTTTTTCGTCAAGATCTTTGTTCGACGGCGCCATCTCTAACCTCTTTCCTGATAGATTTCAGGTTGGGCTTTTTGGAATTTTGTTTCTTCAATTTGTGGTTGTGTGTTTCTTTTCTCATGGGTTCTGATCGTATTCCTTTCATTTCTTTTTGATTGAGTATGAGAGTGTTTAAGAGTGAGAGGATTGATGAAGTAATAACTAGATCGGTGATTCTAAATCGTGTAGTATGATTCTAACCTTGAAGTATGCAGCTGTAATAGCAAAGTAATTGTCTTTTTCTTTAACAAGATTGAATTCCAGAGGTGTTATAAATTGAGTATGTTGCTGTTTTCTAGCTATATTGTTATGGATTATGAATATGTGCACCACTTAAAATCACAGCTCCATGGTCATGTCAAATTGCTGATTTTCTAAATGCTGCAGTAATCAACATATATATGATAATGTCATCCTCCATTAAAAATATGATATTGAGAATCAAGATGATGATTGAGAATCATAGGGGAAGTAATAGCTGATACACATTATAATGCAGTTAATAATTTGGCAGAAGTTCTTACAGGTCTTTCATCAAAGCCATTAAATAATGCAACTATTCATAGCTTGATAGGATTCTTCACAGATAGACTGGTGGGGGGCATTTCTTTGTTTTTACTTTGTAACATTTGCTTTAGAATCTCATATTTTGGTTTCACAATGTAAATTGGTGATATTGTCCTTCTATCAGTCAGATTGGAGAGCTTTACGTGGTGCACTTGTTTTTTGCTTAGCATTGCTGAGGAGACAGTTAATACCGAAATGGTCTCTGCCAGTGGATGAAAAATCGTTGCTCAGTCTTATAGAGAGAACGTACCGTGCAATCTTTAGCTCACAGGACAGAAAGGTAGACAAGCAAATGTCATTTTAATGCCCAATAAGTTGAAGAAAAAAAACTAGTTGCTGTTTGCATAGCTAATGATTTTGCATAGCTAACTTGTTTGGGCTCTGACTAGGTGGTGTTTATACTATTCTTCTTCTATGATGTATAATAAATTTTATGTAAAATAAGATTGTTATTTAACTGTTTGGATATTCAACTTGGAGTAAATAATTTTGTGAGGTCAATGGAGTCTACTCAATCACAAAGGCTTTTTTCAACTGATTCAAACAAGCCCCGATTCAACATGTTGTTGGTTTCTGTATGGATTCAATGATATGCTTGGCTCTTCTCAAGGAAGTCTATAACTTAACTATATTTAGTGTTTCGTTCATTCATAACACATTATAATGCAGATAATGAGTCATGTCAAATTTTTTTTTTTTTTAATTTAGTAGATACACATTATATGCATGAGCCCTCCCACTTTAAGTGCTCGACCATCAGAATTATATGGTCATAGTTTTACTTTCTCTACAGGTGATATAAAATATCAAATCTAGATAATATTTTCTTAATTTCATTAGTAACACATAAATATTGTTTAATGCATTCTTCGGCAAAAACTATTAATTAGGGAGATAAGGTGGCACTATATTAACATTGTAGTAGGCGGCAAAACTATTGGTGAATGCAGTTTATTCAAGAAACTAATCCCTTCATTTCAGGTAGCTGATGCCATCCAATTTTTAGATCATTAATATCATGGTGTGCAGAATGAGGAGTTAGAACATGGAGAAGACGGGGAGTGAAGCTTGTTCAACCTAACGCCTTATTTTTACTGATCTTGTTGAACAACTTTTCTAGGTTACTAGAACAATTATCAGCTTTTGATTGTAGCTAGGAAATGCCAGCAATTAGAGATGCTTTCAATGTTTAGTACATCTAGATTATGTGATACAATTGTCAAAATAAGCTAATGAATGATTTAAAGTTACGTACATTATTGTTTGATTGAATGCTCAACAGTACAAGCTAATATATGCTCTTAGGTGGGTTTTTATGTACAACCGTTTCTTTTGTGATAGTTGCATGTCTGAAGCTTAGGCAACACATTCATTTTAAAAGGTTTGTTCAAGTAGAAGTAGACTCTCGTATGCACAAGTCTATATGAGCGACTGTCTTATGAAAATGTCTAAGAACCAATCAAATGAAAGTAGTAGAGTTAGTGGAAAAACCTTTTAAAATGTCTAATGAAAATAGTAGACTCGACATAGTAAATGAGTAGACTTTGTAGACCTTGCATATAAGAACAGTATATTTCGTAACACTTTGAAGTACAACCCTATATATGTCTACTTTTATAGGAGCAAATATTTCATGAATATAGCACACTCGACACGTTAAACGGGTATACTTTCTTTACAAAATGAGTAGACCTTGCCTATAAGACCAGTACACAGGTAGACCTCTTAAGAATTCTTCAAGTGTGTGAATTCTAGACTCTTAGAGTTGGTGTACTCGTAGTGTGAGACAATGATTCGAAAACCTGGTAGACCATGTTTACCAATAGGTAGGTTCGTTTTCGTAAACAGACAGACCATTTGTCTCACAAAAAAAGTAGACCCGTACTCGTAAATAAGCAGACCAGGCTTCATAACCAGGTAGATCTCTCAAGAATTCTTCAAGTGTCTGTGAATTCTTGACACTTTAGAGTTGGTCTACTTGTAGTGTGAGACAATGATTCGAAAACATAGTACACCATGTCTATAAACAGGTAGGTTAGTGTTCGTAAACAGGTAGACCATTTTGTCACACAAAAGAAGTAGACCCTTTCTCGTAAATAAACAGATCAGGCTTCGTAAACAGGTAGACCTCTTAAGAATTCTTCAAGTGTGTGTGAATTCTAGACTCTTTAGAGTTGGTCTACTCGTAGTGTGAGACAATAATTCGAAAACCTGGTAGACCATGTTTACAAAATAGGTAGGTTCATATTCGTAAACAGGTAGACCATTTTGTCTCACAAAAAAAAGTAGACCTGTATTCGTAAATAAGTAGACCAGGCTTCATAAACAGGTAGATCTCTCAAGAATTCTTCAAGTGTTTGTGAATTTTTGACACTTTAGAGTTGGTCTTCTCGTAGTGTGAGACAATGATTCGAAAACCTAGTACACCATGTTACAAAACAGGTAGGTTAGTGTTCGTAAACAAGTAGACCATTTTGTCTTACAAAAGAAGTAGACCCTTTCTCGTAAATAAGCAGACCAGACTTTGTAAACAGGTAGACCTCTCAAGAATTCTTCAAGTATGTGTGAATTCTGGACTCTTTAGAGTTGGTCTACTCGTAGTGTGAGACAATGATTCGAAAACCTGGTAGGCATGTTTACAAAACAGGTAGGTTCATGTTCGTAAACAGGTAGACCATTTTTTCTCACAAAAAAAGTAGACCCGTACTCGTAAATAAGCAGACCAGGCTTCGTAAACAGGTAGACCTCTGAAGAATTCTTCAAGTGTCTGTGAATTCTGGATACTTTAAAGTTGGTCTACTCGTAGTGTGAGACAATGATTCGAAAACCTAGTACACCATGTTTACAAAACAGGTAGGTTAGTGTTCGTAAACAAGTAGACCATTTTGTCTCACAAAAGAAGTAGACCATTTCTCGTAAATAAGCAGACCAGGTTTCGTAAACAGGTAGACCATTTTGTCTCACAAAAAAAGTAGACTATTTCTTGTAAATAAATAGACCAGACTTCGTAAACAATTAGACCTCTCAAGATTCTTCAAGTGTGTGTGAATTCTGGACTCTTTAGAGTTGGTCTGCTCGTAGTGTGAGACAATGATTCGAAAACCTGGTAGATCATGTTTACAAAACAAGTAGGTTCGGTGTTCTAAACAGGTAGACCATTTTGATCTCGTTCTCTTTTAATCCTGACCGTTGATTCCTTCTTTGAAAACCCAACCAAGGTCAACTGACCCAAGTCAGGTCAAGCACTCCTCTCTCGCGTACGACGAGAGCTGAGAAGCTCTCCGTCCCCGACCGTCTTCTCTGACGCCGCCCGGCCGACTCTGGCCACCATTCTCCACAAACCGCCACCAAATTGCTTCTCTCTTTTCCCCTTTACATAACCCAGCCCGTGAATCGCACATACTGATTCAAAGACAAATCGACGGCGAGAAGCTCCGACTGTGTTCGTCTGTTTCCGCCGTCTCCGGTGACGACTTGGCCTAGAACTGGCATATTCAAACTTTTCCCTTTATTCTCTGCACCCTAGTGCCCTTAATCCCTTGAATGTTTTACAAATCTTAAAACCCCTTTACTGTCGATTTTGAGTTTTCCGGCGAGCTGTTGCGGTGGATACCGACGAGGCTTTCTGGCGTCCTCTACTTCTTCTTCGATGACCTAGGTCGACTTCAGAGGTGTTAAGCAGTGGTAAGTGACTTCGTAGCTACGAGCAAGGTTACTGTGTTTTTTCGTGTGTTTTTTGTGAGAGATAGAGAGAGGGAGAGAGATAGAGAAAGAAAGAGAGCGAGGTTAAAAAAGCTGAGGATTAATTGAAAAAAAAAAAAAACTTAACGGGGTTAGTAAGTTAGTTAACGGAGTTAGTGAGTCAGCTAATAGAGTTAATGCCACCTAGACGAGGTATGCATACCCCAAGGCATGCAAGGGGATCCCAAATAAAATACGGGAAGATGACGAGCAGAAGATAAGAAGACTGAAAACTGATTTCAAAGTAGTTGAGAATCAGATAATGAGACTAGCTAGGGAGGAAGTATCCACCCCCGACAATCACACACACACACTTTGTCCAATTTGTGACCAACTAACTCAATTGAAGATGCTCAAATTGACTCGGTACGCTTGAGTACAATCTATTACTCTTTTTTACTGTGTACGTTAGGCAGGAAGTGCTCTACACTTAAACTATTCTCAAACATTGTAACCTAGAGGTACGTTTATTAGGTTAAACAAGCAGAGATCAATAAGCATGAAAAGAGTTTGAGCAATCATTAGGCATCGCAATAAACTTAGCGCCTTGCTAAACCTAAGGTTTCGTCTACTCGCTAGTGAAAACTACCGATTACTTCTCTAGACAATTTGAGAGATCCGATATTGACCCAGGCATCAATAATCAAAGTATTAGAACCCTAGCATGCATACTAAGTAGGCCTCCAAAGCACATACACAAAGAATTCATCGATGAACAATCGGTAAACAAAACCTCAATGTCATTAATTGGAAAAACAATTGAAAATCAAAGCATGTTATGAATCATGTGTGGGGGCTTCAACAGCCCCCTAGTTACTATGATTTAGTTGCACATAATGAAAATTGAAAACACAAAAGAGTTCATGGAAGAGGAAGACAACAATAACCTGCTAAAAATCAAGAATCTGATATAAAAAACTGAAATCATACTTAAAGATTGAAGACGAAGAAACAAAGAGAAAAGTGAGAATCAATATTTTTATTAGACTATGGTTGTAAATCTGGGTTGAAAGGAAGTGAAGAACATCAATTTCTGTTGGAGACGAACGCAATACAGATATTCTAATTGGCTTGTTCTCCAAGCTGAAGTGAGTAGTGCTAGATATGGATTGGGCTTGCAAGGATGTGGACTGGGCTTGTTGCACTGGGCCTGTATACTTAACAACCCCCCTCAAACTAGTGCTTGGGAAGAACCAAGAACTAGTTTGCAAAGCAGCAGCAAAGAGTCCATTTATATTTCAACCAGGAGAAAAAAGGTAAGGTAATCGGCATTGCTCCATAGATCGAGAGGCCTGCACTGGTTTAGAAGTGAGGAAAGCAGCAAGGACTTGGTGAGATGGCTGGGATGGAGTGGACACAACACCAGGAATGGGCATAGGTAGCTCTGAGATAATTGTGCCTTTTCCAACTATAGTATGAGGTGCTCTTCATTTGACAAGTCTGTACCAATTTGGACAGAATCATTATCAGTGCAATCATTATAGTATGATGATGCATCAAATATAACCAGGTCGGATAATTAGTCTCATCAAGATGAACAGAAATACTATTCCAGGTCTGTGAAGATGAAGTCATTGATGACTGAAAAAAATGAGCTAGCTAGAAGACAGAGATATTTGTACTTGTAATTGACTGTTGCTTCGTAAAATTGTACAAATTAGAGATTCGAACTAGTAATTTTACAAAACTGATAGATCTAGGGTTTGAGATATCTGATAAAGAGAAAAACGCAGCGGAAGAAGAGTGGAGAAGCGATGCTCAGGCCGCCATGAGCTCTGATACCATGCTAAAATCAAGAATCTGATATAAAAAATTGAAATCATACCTAAAGATTGAAGACGAAGAAACAAAGAGAAAAGTGAGAATCAATATTTTTATTAGACTATGGTTGTAAATCTGGGTTGAAAGGAAGTGAAGAACATCAACGTCTGTTGGAGACGAACGCAAAACAAATATTCTAATTGGCTTGTTCTCCAAGCTGAAGTGAGTAGTGCTAGATATGGATTGGGCTTGCAAGGATGTGGACTGGGCTTGTTGCATGGGCCTGTATACTTAACATAACCAAGATTGGAAAATCCCTTAGAAGAGCTCGATCTTGTTCCATCTAATTCCTCTCGTTTTTTTTCTTCCTGACTTCTTCTACTGCCCTCCTTTCTTGTGTATCAGATGTTATTAGGGTTAGAGAACCCTCAATTTTCGTCTATGGGCTTGGTGATTTGGTTTGGGCCTTGAAATTGAAGTTTCGGTCCAAATCAGAAATTCGGGCAGACTGACCTTTAATGATCATAACTTCTTCTCCAAAATAGGTATTGATGATCCGTAAAAAGTTCTAAAAAGTAGACTCTTGTAGCTTTCTATTGATATATAACTCATCGTCTGTATCATTGTGAATTGATCACAATTCTATGTCGAAATTAGATGATAATTTCTAGCAAATCTTCATAATTCTTTCTTTGCACGACATGAATTCTTTTTCTTTCAAGATTTCTCCTCTTTTGCTTCATATTCCCTTCTTGCTCTGAAACACCTAATAAACATAAAAATAACTAAATCAAATGAAAAATACGATAAACTAACAAAATAAAAAAGAGAATTAACTATTATATCGTCGCATATTTATTCTCCTATTAGAAAGTATAACCTCAATACCCGTGCCTAGTACCTTTATCATTCTGTAAGCCATAACAGCCAGTTGATTCTATAAACTCGAACACAGGATCCTTATCTGACGGAACTAGTGGTTTATTCCAAGCCCTCAAGTAACGTAAGTTCCTGAATAGGCAGCATGATTAGTCGTGCCATCTGGGTACAGACCACTTCCCATTGGAGGACTATCTTTACCGGTGGCCATGGTAAGTCCTCCCCACCCTACTTCTCCTGCTCCTGCACGTAAATGAGGTAATATTTCCTTTGGCCAATACCCCACTGTAATATTCCAGTCTGTCATTGTAAGCACCAATTTGCCGTTACGGGGTCCTACGAAATTGGAAGACAAACAAGTACATAGCATGAGCTACAAATTTATTCAATTATTCACTACTTGTAAGAATCCGTTCTGTTATGTCGTCAAACTGTAGATTTTGAATACTCAGATATCCATTGTGACAACACAATGAACCAGATATCTGAGAGGGAAAGCATACATAATATGGTAGGAGGGAAGCATACATAATATGGTAGAAGGGAAAGCTGGCGTTAGTCAAGTCATTTCTGGTTTACCTGGTGAATTGCAAACTTGACCTCGTATGTTTTTCCACCAACAGTAGACAATGGCTCAAACCTAGTAAGTTTGGGAGTAAATTTTCGATCTTGTACAAATCGGCAAAGCAAATTAAAGCATCCTATATGGCCTCCATCTACCTGTTCATCAGCACAAATGATGGAATTAAACTATGCGGCTTCTGTAAATTATCATTGCTAGACAGTCTGGTATGTTGTATATATTATATATCGATCACCTCAATCACCTGTCAATTTTATTACAAATAATCTGAATTCATGTAAATGTACGTTACGAGAACAAAACATGACAGATATCTGTTAGGATCTATCTGTTATGAGACCACTAGATAGAAACAAACCAAAAATGATATATATGGATAGCAAAGCTGTATGTAGGATTGGTTCAAAGAGATCAACTTACAGTCCAATACACAAACAACCGAGGCAGATCATCACCGTTTATTGAATGTGAAATCTGTCGCAAATTGAAATATTAAATTCTGCTAAATTATTGAAGACGAACCTATAATAGATTTAAGAGTTAAAAGGAAGTCATCAAGATGTTCAGAACTTATAAGTATTACCATCCACCCTGCCATAAGAAGATTAGTTTGGTCACCCAAACCCCTTCTCACCCAAATAGTGCCAGCAGTAGACTGGTCAGGTGCGACACTTGGTTTGTATACCGAAGTCATTCCATAAAGTCCAGAGTATCTGATACCTCGTGTTTCGTTTAGTCTAACGAAGACTTTCTGAGATATAGTAAGCATTGAACATTAACATCAGACAGTACACGAAATACTTGAGACCACCAAAGTCTAAACAATTACGTGATTATTAGGGGCAAAATCAACTTATTAGTTATATCATACCTCCGAATGCAGAAGAAAAAAAAAAAAAAAAAAAAAAAAAACAGAAACTTACGTGATTATTAGGGGCAAAATCATTAGTACTGCTGATGTTATTGAACATGTGATGCGAAAGAGTTTGGGTCATTACTAAGTCTTCCTTTGTGGTTCTCTGTATAGGAACTGTTCCAAAAGGGCATGCTTCTTGCTTACACCATGTTTGATCTGTTGGATCAGTCACAAGATTACTTGATTCTTTTGTCTCGGCTGGAAATGAAGTTGGTTGCAGCTGCACAAGTATCGTTTCTCATATAAACACTCGAGTACAATACCCCACAGTGATGTTTCATTTGGCAAAAACGACTATTGAATAACAATATGAATTCATTTCTGTCTTATGAGCTTCCAATGGTAAAAACAAAAGATGAAAAGAATGGAACTTAACTACTAATCAATTAGTTTACCTGGATTTTGTGATTCTTGAGTAAAGGGTTATCGAAAGCAGGTTGACTCTTAATGTCGATGCAATCGATAATATCACCTTCTTCAAGCTTTGACACAAAGAGAGGAAAATGAGATATTGTTTCATGAGAGACAAAAGCATATAGATTCATCAAAAGCATATTCATATCATTATCTGCTGAAAACTTGCATGCATGTTTTTTCATATGAAGAAATCCTATCAATATCAAGTAAAAAATCATAAGAATTAATACCTGAATTGTTTTGACTGGTTTTTGTTAAGAATTTGAAGTTCCTTTTCCAATTCCAAGTTTACTCTTGGATCTGCAGTGGTCATGATTCTGCTGCAGCCACAATTTCTTAAACAAAAGATAGTATCACCAACACTGCCATCATTCTTGAGACCATGGTTAGCCAAACTGTACAATGTTGCCCTTCTATGATTTCGAACAAAACTCTGAACTAGAACCAGAACTTTATAGCTTTAGATGAACATGCAACATCTTAGAAGCCAACTTATTTTTTATTACACTTCCAAAAGTAATTAATGTCGATACAAAAAAGTTCTAAACTTTCTGATTTCTTTTTGCTTCTTTTTATACTAGCAAATCCAGTATCATAATTCCTCTGAAGAATAAGAGTTTGCTTATATATCTACATTAGTATTCTAGCCAATTCATAAGTATACCTTCATGAAAAGCTGCTATGCTCGCATAACTACATTACCCCATATGTAAGCTAATGATCAAAAGGGTTTCATGACTTTCATCTCATTTACTTCCTTTCTCGATTGCAAAATTAATAGGGAAATCTCTTGCTCTTAAATGAGCTTTTCCTCATACAAATAATGAAAATGAAAGAATTTGTGTTTTCCTGAGAAAGAAGTGCCGTGGAATAGAAAAGGAGAGTTGCATTCAATAAATTGAATACAAAGGGAATTGGTTTATGTTATCTTTCTTCTGTTAGATGTACTTTATTGATATCTATCTTCAGTGGCGTAGCCAGAAACCACAAGTAGAAGGTCAAAAGTTTAAACAATAATGCCACACAAAATAAAAATATAATTTTTATTGAATAATATAAAAACTCATACAATACTTCGAAAATAAAAGCTAAACAAAATAACAAATCTCTTTAAAACAATTATAATTGTCCTCGACGATTGCTCATATTTTGAAATTTTGGAGGAGCTTCAGATAATGTCGACTATTCTGCTACTTTTCTCTTACAATACTTCAAATAAAGCTAAAGCATCTATAATTGCAAGTATTTGATTATGAAGATTGTCGATGACATGAAAAAATTTACTGAAAGATAACAAAAAGAAATACGTAAAGAAGCGACTAAAACTGTTTATATAGAGGTGCACGAGAAATCAATCACAATCATTGATTGATTAGGAAAACATATTAATTAAAAAGAGTAGGCCGGAATATGTTTTAATTGTAATATTAAAGGGAGATGCAATCAATCATTGATTAGGATTAGAAACCTATATTAAAAAAAGGGAAAATGCCCATTTAATACTAATTTAAACCCCTTATTTTCCATTCCAATGACAATCTTTTTCATCAGCCCATTCTAATATAAGGTAACTTTTTTATGCCAAAATGCACAAATCTTTACTAAAGTCTTAACAAACCATATTATTTTAAGACAATTTTGCCCTCACTCCTTAAACATGCATAGAGAGAGAGAAAATGAAAGAGAGAATACTTGGTCAGAATCTCACCGGACTCCGACTCCGGTCACCGGCCGTCGGACTCCGGTCACCTGAATTTCTTCTGTAACCAGTTACTGACCTCCAATAACCAGTTAACGACCCCTAATAACCAGTTATTAACCCCTAGTAACCAGTTACTAACACCTAGTAACCAGTTACTGACACCCAGTAACCAGTTACTGACACCTAGTAACCAGATACTGACCAGTTACTGACACCCAGTAACCAATTACTGACCCCCAGTAATCGGTTACTGACCAGTTATTGACACCTAGTAACCAGTTACTGACCCCCAGTAACCAGTTACTGACCAGTTACTGACACCCAGTAACCAGTTACTGACCCTTAATAATCGTGTTACTAACATTTAATAATCAGTTATTGACCCCCAATAATCAACTTATTTCAGCTTAATAATACCAGAAAAGAAGAAATATCAGAACATAATCAGTTACTGACCCCCAATAATCACTTACTGATTCTCAATAATCACTTACTGCATTATTAAGCTCTCTCATTGTTTCTCCAAGTGACCAAAGCACCCAGCCAGTGATCGATACAATCGTTGAAATTCCTCAATCAACTCTGGCTTCTTATGGGAATCTTCTACAACATTTTTAGGCAAAGAATCACCATCTCCTTTTATCAGCTACACCTACCGCAGAGCCATGCACCCTCACACACTGGATCTACTCCCTTATCACCCTCATCGAAACTACTTCACCTCCAAGTTATTAAGGCTGCCAAAAACTCAACCTCTCTCCGCCACTCCAACAACCCTTATAGGCGGCGCTACTCTCCATCCCCTCCCTCAAATTCCACACCCAAAACCAAAACGCCATCGTTTCGCACCTCCCAACCGACCTTTCAATCCAGTCGTTCCATGACGTCGAGAATCTCAACCTGAAGCTCGTCGCCGATCACCCTCTCCGCAACAACTTCCTCGGCCTCTACAATGTCCGGTCCACTGCCGACGCCATGTGCGTGTACCAATGCAAAACCCTAGAGCATGTTGTTGCGGCTGGGTCAAAAGGGATCATGCAGAGTCAACTCTCCAAGGAGCTTGGGATCACCGGAGAAGGACGACGACGTTTGACGAGCGGCACAGCGTTTTGGATCTGCTGCCGGGGTCGGATCAGGGGACTCGGAGAAGGAGGTCGTTGACGAGCGGCATTGATTTCCGGCAGCAGTGGAGGAGGTTACAGAGGAGAGAGCAGAGGTAGGCATGAGTTGAGTCGTTGCGTCGTCCAGGAGAGAGAGGAGAGAGAGAGAGAGAGAGAGAGAGAGAGAGAGATGGTTGGTTGGTTGATATGAAATAAGGTTATACTTGTCTTTTTAATAAGAATCATTGGAATGGGTTAAGGAAAAAAAAATCATTCAAATGGGCTTTAGTTTTCAAATATTTGAGCATTAGGGCATTTTTCCTTAAAAAAAGAAAAGAGAACCACACGTAATTAAACCTATATTAAACCTGCAGACAAACACACGTGAGGAGTTGAACACTCCTCTATCCAAATTGATTGTTGTAATTAATATTTTATATGTCAAATTTTTCTCTAATTGGTTAGGAGGGTTAAAATAGTGTCAACATCACATTTCAACTGACAAATTATATAACAATATGACCTAGTCAAAAATGTGAGGGACGTCAGCTGAACCCCTTGAACCCCCTTCCCTACGTGATAGACTATCTTTCTTCAAAACCTATGGTCTTGGTATGAAATGGGGTTTTGTCTATTTAGGTTCTGTATTATTATTTCCAAGGGCACAGGAAATGCAAAGCTCAGCTGCTCAGACAGCTCAATAGATACTTTTGAGATATCATATCCAATTCAATAAACCAATAATCTTCAAAATTGGATGCCAGAGACTTCAGGTTGACTAGTTTAGATTGATTAGTAGATATCTCTAGCTACCCCTTTGTTATGGTGTGTTCTCAAAAGAAAGCAAAAAGGCTAAGGCTTTATGCCAGTTGAGATACATACATGTTTCTCTAACCAAATCCAAAGGTTATATCAAGACAATTAAATCTTTCCAAAGGAATCATTAAGGTGAGTAAGAAAAGGTTTCTGACATTATTGATTTCCTTTCCTGCATGTTTCCAAACTTCTAGATTCATATTGTTATAGCCTAACATAGTGAGGAAAAATCGAAAATATTATGGATATTTTAGTCCTTGTTGAACTTCCTCCACAAATTTCAAATTTTCACTCGATCTTTACTGATGACGGGTTAGTAGGAATGTCAGGCACAGTTTTCTTTCATGTGTGTTGCTACCTATTCTCATCAAGTAAGATTATGTTGTTTAACTTGGTTTGTCATTAAGGTGAGTAAGATTATGTTGTCAAACATAGTGTAGCGTTATGTACGTATAAGGGTTTGTTTAGCTTAATCCTAATCAAATTCTCAAATTCCTCACATTTGAGCTAACCTGAAGAGCGCTGGTACCATCTTTATCAAGGAAGTTGTCATTTCAACTAAAAAAAAAAAAAATATATATATATCACATAAAGAAAAAGAAAAAAACAAGACATGATACAACGTTAACGTTGTTTACTTGTAACGGTTTTGAAACATAACGACGGGTTTGAAACATAACGACGTTGTAGAATGTAGACTCATGAATAGTCAAACGGTGACATCAAACGTTAGATTCATATATTGTAACGGCTCCCGTCCGAAGCGGAAAAACCTTTTCATTTGAAATTTGAAAATCCAAAAGCCTTTTAGTCAAAAAGCCTTCAAACCCATTCTCAAAAAAAAAAAAAAAAAAAAAAACCCTTCAAAACCTCCACACCCAAAAACCAAAACCAAAACCCTTGCAATTTCTCTCTTCGCTCTTCAAATTTTCAACCGCGGAATTCTTCACTCAGAGAATAAGAATTGTAGTAGCAGGCTAGCACTTGGCCTTTCCTTGTTCGCACTATCACCTATTCTTCAAGGTTTTCTTCTTACTCTTCTTTTTGCTTTTTAGATTCAATTTTCCTTTCCGTTGTTCTAGTTGTTATGCGAACATACTTGTGTATCTTGTCTCTGTCTATCATGTGCTAGAACGTGTTATCTTTGAACGCAGTTCCTTGATTTTTGCTTGTTTATTGAAGATTATCAATGTCGGTCACAAAAGTTGTGTATGCATATCTATGGCTTCGGAAATGGAATTTTAGGAAATCCGACCAAGTAATGAGTGTTTCGTTGAGATTTAGTTGATTTTTTTTGTTATGGGTTTAAGGATTTAAGATCTATTTGAGGATTAGATATCGTGTATGTTATCAAGGTTGGGTATCTGGAATTTTATGTGGTTTAGGTATTTGAAGGTTTCCAAAATGAGATTGTGACTGTTGTAGGAAATTCAAGCAAATTAGAGTAGTTAGTGTTTTTGTTAGTGAAGATTTTTGGGAAACCAAACTGTTGGAGTGTTTTCAATTCCTGTTTTAAGTTGGATTTTAAGGAAGTGAAGATCTGTTGCAGGTGGGTGTTCGATAATTGTGGGAAAGATGAATGATCTGATGACCAAATCGTTCACCAGTTATGTGGACCTTAAGAAACAGGTCATGAAAGACATTGAAGCAGAACCTGACTTGGAGATGGGGCAACTTGAGCCTGCTGAAGAACAGAATCTTGCAAATTTTTTTGAAGAAGTGACAGCAATCAAGGCTGACATGGAAGAGATTACGAACCTGCTTCTTGATCTTCAGGATCTGAATGAAGAAACCAAGTCCACACACAGTGCTAAAGTTCTTAGGGGGCTGAGAGACAGAATCAATGCTGACATGGTTAGTATCCTGAGGAAAGCGAAGAACATCAAAGCAAGGTTGGAATCGCTTGATCAGTCTAACATTGCTAACCGAGAGGTGGCTGGGTACAAGGAAGGAAGCCCTGTTGATAGAATGAGGATTTCAGTGACTAGTGGACTGAGAGTCAAGCTGAGAGATATGATGAATGATTTTCTGGCATTGAGGGAACAGATTGTTAAGGAGCACAAAGAGGGTCTCAAGAGGAGGTACTATAATGCAACCGGAGAGGAAGCAACTGAAGAAGTGATTGAGAATATTTTGAGAAGCGGGGAGGTCAAAGTTTTTGAAGGGAAAACAGAGCTGGTGATGGAGAATCAGGAAAGAGACGAGGCCTTGAAGGACTTGAAGAGAAGCTTGACAGAACTGCATCAAGTTTTCCTGGACATGGCTGTGTTGGTTGAAGCACAAGGTGAACAGATTAATGATATCGAAAAGAATGTGGCTGATGCTGCGGTTTACATAAGTGGTGGAACCAAGGAACTCCTTCATGCTAAGCAGTTGAAGAAGAAAAGAGGAAAGTGGGTTTGTTGGATTATGGCTTTTGTGCTGTTTGTGTTATTGGTGTGCTTTATTTCCATCATAGCTTCTTAAAAGTTGCAGATGGAATGGGGCTCTAGTGGAGTGTTGGTATGTGAATAGGGTGGACTTTACTGGTTGATGGCTAATCATTTTATCTTTGTTTTGATTGCATTTCAATGTAGAATGCAATGCTGTGATAACTGATTTAGGGAGACCAATGTGTTTTAGGGAGACCAATGTGTTAGATAATATCTCTACGTCTATCCACATAATGTTTTCTTCTGTAATTTGGATCTTTGCAAAGAGATGTGGATCTGAATGCTTGTTATGAATGTCCTTTATTCTGATATGATCTATATTGCTTCTTTTATTAGAGCTTACTTTCAGTTCAGCTGAAACTCGACATGAATCCAAAGAGATGGGGTTTAAAGATTTAAATTAGAAAGAATCAAATCACATTACAGCTTTTATATATACTGGTCATCAAACAAGAGATTTCAGGAATCTATGCACATGTTACTGTGTTTTGCAGAACGGTTGCAAGAAACGATCAGCCAAAATGCCGCAAACAAATCAATTAACTGACAGAGAATTTGTGTTCTCTAGAGAAGCATTATTATGAATCCTCAAGATGAATTAGTTAACAAGGTGGAAGGTCTTTAGGTGGAGGCAAGACAGATTGATCTGACCCTTTCCCGTTTTCCACCACAAATGCAGTCTTCAAACCCCAGCTAGTATGCAGCTCCAAGTGACAGTGCATGAACCACACCCCTATACATGATCAATAATCCTTCAAATTTGTTAGTAAAATATTTAGGTTTTAAAGCTGATGCATAACAAACTGGTGTGTAAAGTGTAAACTATCATTAATAATTCAGCAGACTTCACCTGGATTATCAGCCCTGAACCTTATGGCAGCCCAACCACCTGTAGGAACACCAACTGTGTTTCTTTCAGGAGGATCCACCAAGTTAAACTTAGCCGGGTCCTTCTTGGGGTCAAAGTTCCCAACTCCAGTCCCAACAACGAAGAAATTGTAACCATGAAGATGCAAAGGATGTGATTCCACAGTCAGAAGATTGGTATCTTGTAATACCAACTCAACTGTCGAGTTAAAGGCTATCTTGCTTAGCCTTGTGCCTAGTTTGATTTCTCTTATACCCTTAAGAGATGCTAACTTCTGAGTAATGAATAAATAATGCTTTGTGCTTAAATATCATGGGATTAGTAAGGTTATAGTGTTTTCATCAACAGACAACATTCATATGTTACTGTGGAATAGATGAAGTTTAATTGAAAGTCTACATAGAAAACTAAAACTGTGAAGGCTATAATATTTGCAAGCAAAATATCAGTACTCTAATTATCATAGCCATCAACTAATTACGATTACTTATTTGTGATTTGTATTGTTGTTTTATTTTATCTTTTCAGTTCTTGCTCAGAAATAAAGTATTTGGTTTTGGTCTTGCTACTGCTTAATCGAAGTTGAAGAAGCTAAGATTCATAGGTATGTGTTGGTTCTATAAGAACATTTTGCAAGTTCTAATAAGAAAGATCTACTACATTTTGTACCTGATTTGAACTCAAGTAGAGAAATATTGAGAACTGTCAGCTATTGTGTTCTGTAATTGGTTTGGATTCAGGTATATGACAATTCCATTTTATTTTTTGAATAAGATTCCATCTTATATGTTTTGTTTTGAGCTTTGTTGCCTCATATTTTACTTCTCTTTTTAAATTTACTCCGACCATCTTATATGCTTTGGAGAATAAAGACAACATCTGGTATACCTAAACCCTAAACCCTAAACATATAGTTTAGCACCTATCTTTATACTACTTCTATCTTTATGTGCAAAAATTCTCATTTATTCTTTTGTACTATGAAATAGATCTCCACTTTGTTATATGTGAAGTTAGTCTCCTTTTTTTTCATCTTTACTTTCTTTCAAATAGGTATGGCATCTAAAAATCAACGATCTTCAAGAATGAAATTTTTCGAACAACATACTTTTGCAAATGGACATGCTGATCCCTTGGAAGTTGACAATGTGGGAGTCTATTAGATTGCATCAACTGAGAGCGGAAACATGAGAGGTTTGTACAGTTACTTATTGTATTTGTTATTTCTAATTAGTTGACATTCATTCATACAATCCTCCATAAACCAACTTCAATTCTTATGAATAGAACAATTGCTAACAATCTAAATAAAATACTTCATATATTATATGTGTTGTTGCCAATACTCATTTCAGTATGATTACTGTAGTAGTTTACTCAATGATATTGAGTTGGTTTCAGCTTCTTATTGATTACTAATTTAGAAATGTTTTAATTTGACATGCAATAATTGATGTTAATTATAAATTGATTGATCGAAGAACCGGTGGGTGAAAAAAAAAAAAAAAACTACCACAGTATCAATAGGGTTTGATGTTTTATCTGTTTCAGTGTTGCTTCTACAAAGAAAAGTTCTACAAGAAAAAGAAGGTTTTCAGATTTAGAATCTGTTGAACACGAAGGAACATCTATGAATTCACAGGGGTTTGATGATAAGGCTATTGGTGTTGGTGAGGTTTCTGAAGATCCAGAGTTGTGCATTGAAGGTAATGACTAATCTCATTGTTAGATGTTGGTTGTCAAATTTTTAATCTTCTATTATTCCATATATACAATAATGCAAATAATCTTGAAGCAAAATAACATAAGACAAAACCTATGTTGTATTGTCTGACAGAGTTTTAGTATAGTTATAGTTTTAGACAAAACCTATGTTCAATGATGATACGACCTTCTTCTTTTCTTTTTTTTTTTTTTCTTACTGAGAGTAGTCAGGAATTAAGTGATTTGTTATTTAGGTTGTCTATCTTTAATTCTTTATATTGTTTCTGGTCTGATGTTGAATAGAGCAAAGGGATCATTGTTTGTGTTTTTGGTATCTGATAGTGGAGAAGAAGCTCAAAGAATTAGAAGGGTGGAAAAAGAGCCTTTCTACCAAACGTTCCTTCCTATCTGTTTTGAGTAGTTTTTATTTTTTATTAATTTTTTTCCTCGAATTCCACATGGAATATCTAAACAGTTAGTAAGTATAGTGAAGAGTTGGTAAATGTAGTGAGAAGTTTTCTATGACAGGGGTGGTGAAAAGGAAGAAGAACTACCATTCAGCAGTGGTTTGTCAAACATCAAAGAAGAATACCATTGTTTCTATTCTTTTAACATTCCAATCATCAATAACATGATGAATTATATTCTATGGCCTAAATTGAATGTATTTTTTAACTTATTGGCTAAATCCCAATAGGTTAACCTACTAATTCATTGGTTATATTCAGTAAATTATATTTGAATTTGCATGTTTACATCTGTGTATGATTTTTTGATTGCTTCTCAGTCTATTTAATTCAAGAACTACTAAAATTACATTTAACATGGGTTTTTCCATGTGTGATTTACAGCTAACATGGGAAATGTACGGTCCCACAGTCCTCTTCACGTGGCCAAGCACTTTATTAGAGAAGTAGACAAGGTTAGTTCATATGATGTATTATTACATTTTTTGATTAAAAAAAAAAAAGAAATTCTATTTGTACCGGATCTAATCTCTATTTATATTATTGTCGCAAGTGTTGTTATAGAGTATAATGATGTCGGTGACAATGAATTCCAGTGTATTTATTGTGGTGCAAATTTTTGGTTGGGTGAAGCAAATAAACGAGATAGAAGAAATGCACCTATTATTTACACAGGTTGTTGTCAAAATGGACGAGTTAAACTTGAACAATTGAAACTAACACCTGCCTTCCTTGAGGAATTGTTGAATCCAATTAATGGTCGAGAAAGTGTTTTGTTTCGACAAAATATTAGAGTTTATAACTCGATGTTTTCATATACATCAATGGGTGCAAAAATGATAACAGTGTCAACATTGATGGATCTGCCCCTTATGTTTTCAAAATATATGGACAAGTATATCATCGAATGGGTTCAATATTGCCACCAGATGGTGAATCTCCTAGATATGCGCATTATATATTTATGATACACAAAATGAAGTTTCCAATCGTATGAAAGCTATCGATCCTTCTCATACTAATACAGAAGTGAAATCTAATGTTGTCTATGGGCTTATAAAAATGTTTAACTAAATAAGTGATTTGACTAAAACATTTCGTGTTGTTAGAGACAAATACAAAAATGATTCTTGCCTTCATTTAATATCACCATGATTGCTCCTCAATCATCTGATAGTAGACAATATGAACAACCAACCAGTGATGAAATAGGTGGTTTAATTGTTGGTGATATAGGAGAGTTCAATTCAAATAGAGATGTCATTGTTCAATCTAACGATGGATTTTTGCGTCGGATTTCTAAAACACATCCAAAGTACATGTCATTGCAGTATATCCTATATTGTTTCCATATGGTGAAGATGGATATCATATAAATTTATTTTTAGAACCTAAATATACCATTACTAATGAGGAAGACAACAAAGACAATATGTCGATGCGAAGTTTTGTGGTTATCATCTTCATGATAGAAATGAAAATATGAATACATTACTAAAGGGTGGAAGACTTTTCAATAATATTTAGTAGATGCTTATGCTACTGTTGATGAACACCGTTTGGATTATATTCGACAACATCAAGATACAATCAGAATAGTAAAGTGTGATCAACTTTTTGCCACTGTCTCAACAGGAGTAGAGAGCAGTTGTGATGTGGGACAACGAATAATTCTTCCAAGTTCTCATACTGGTAGTCCTAGAGATATGCTTGATAATTATCATGACGCAATGGCAATTTGTCGACAATATGGTAATCCAGATCTATTCATAACTTTTACTTGCAACCCAAAATGGCTAGAAATTTTAAGATATTTTGAAAAAAATCCTAGGTACAGACAAGAGGATAGACCTGATATAATCTCTCGAATTTTTGAAATAAACTAAAAGACATGATTGCATATATTAAATCTGGTGAGCCTTTTGGTCAAATTCGAGCACATGTGCATACAGTTGAATTTCAAAAAAGAGGACTACCTCATTCTCATATGCTATTTTGGTTAAGAAACGATTTTAAATGTTACACACCAAATGATATAGATTCTATTATTTCAGCCGAACTACCAGATAAAAATGTCAATCCAATACTTTTTGATATAGTCAGTCAATCTATGATTCACGGACCATGTGGACATGCCAATCTAAAATCACCATGCATTTGATAAAAAGTGCACTAAATTTTTCCCTAAACCCTATAATAATAATACTACATTTGATGGAATTAGTGCTCCTATATATAGACGCCGTGATGATCGTACAAGATTTGTGACAAAAAAAGGAATTCAAATAGGAAATGAGTTTGTTGTACCTTATAATTCCAATTTGTTATTAAGATATAATGCTCATATCATGTTGAATTATGTTCACAGTCTATGTTAATCAAATATCTATTTAAATATATCAATAAAGGTCCAGATAGAACTCGAATTTTAATATATGAAGAGAAACATGATGAAATTCAAAATTACCTTAATTGTCGATATCTAACACCCCATGAATCTGTATGGAGACTATTTGAATTTCAATTCATTCTAGATATCCTGCAGTTCAACATTTAGTTGTTATTTACCTTCAGAACAAAATATTACTTTTAAAGAAACAGATACAATTGAATCTTTAATAAGCTATCGAGCAAATCAACACACTACACTTACTGGTTGGTTTATAGCAAACAAAGAATTCGATGAAGCAAAAGAATTGACTTACCCAGAATTTCCTACAAAATTTGTTTGGAACCAACAAAATAAAGAATGGACAAGGAGGAAACGTTATGAAACTATTGGTAGAATGGCTTATGTTAGTCCTATGCAAACTGAGAGATATTATTTACGAATGTTGTTAAATGTTCAAAAGGCTGTCGTGATTATAAGTCAATAAAAACTGTTAATGACATCACATTTTTTTATCAAGAAGCATGTCGAGCCTTAGGATTATTGGGCGATGATAAAGAATGGATCGATGCATTAACAACTGTCTCATATGTTGCAACTGGATCTCAAATGCGAAAAATTATTTGCTACTATCATTTTATTTTGTAATGTTGCTGATCCTAAAAAATTGTTTGATATGCATTGGTGAAGCATGAGTGAAGATTTTTGCACAAGGCCCAGTTAGAATTAAGAAATCCAAATCTAAATGTACCGGAACATGAGTTGAAAAATAAATTGTTATTTGAATCGGAAAAAATACTCAATGTATCATCTAAATCACTGAAAAATTATCAATTACCAATGCCAAATTCAATGAAATTTCACATTTTGAGAACAAATTATTGAGAGAAGAACTTAATTATGACCATGATCTATTAAGAGATCAACATGCAAATTTTGTCACTCAGTTGAACACTTGCCAACGAAGAGTATACGATCATGTTATAAGAATAATTGAAGAAAAAAAACCTGCAACTCTTTTTGTTCATGGAAGTGGAGGAACTGGAAAAACATTTTTATGGGCTACAATAATTAGTAAAATAAGATCAGAAGGAAAAATTGTGTTGGCTGTAGCTTCATCTGGTATTGCTTCATTATTACTTCCAAATGGTAGAACTGCACATTCGAGATTCAAGATTCCACTTGATATAGATAAACGACCAACATTATCAATTGAGAAAGGGACTAATCTTGCCAATCTTTTGAAAAAAACTGAATTAATTATCTGGGATGAAGCACCCATGTGTAATAAACATTGTTTTGAATCATTAGATTACTGTCTTCGTGATATACTTTCTAACTCTGATAATATAAAAATTAATGTGCCATTTGGTGGAAAACCAATTTATTGGGCGGAGACTTTAGACAAATATTACCTGTTGTTCCTGAAAAGGCAAGGAGGCAATCATTGATGCTTCATTAAATTGTTCTTATTTGTGGCCATTATTTACAGTCTTTCATTTGACAGAAAATATGAGATTGATGAAAAATGGTTTGACTGATAGTGAAAGAAAAGATATTTCAGAATTTGCAGAATGGATATTACAAGTCGGAGATGGTCGTATAAAATCAGTGTTTGAAACAAATGATAGAGATACATCTTGGATTGAAATACCAGAAAATTGTTAATTAAATCTTATACAGATCCAATAGAAGCAATATTTTGTTCTACTTATCCTAATTTTAATACTAATTACAATAATACTGACTATTAAGGGAACGTGCCATAGTAACTCCACGAAATGCAACAGTGTACGATATAAATAACTATGCGATAGACTTATTGCCAGGTGAAAAAACTACATATCTTAGTTCTGACACAATTTCTCATAATTCTGGTGCTAATGAAAATATAGACGTTTTATATCCTACAGAATTTCTAAACCAACTTGAATTTAGTGGATTACCAACACATCAACTGATTTTAAAAGTCAATATGCCAATAATGTTGTTAAGAAATATAGATCAAATATGTGGTTTATGCAATGGTACTAGAGTAATAATAACAAAGTTATTTGAGAGACTAATAGAGGCAGAAATATTAACAGGAAATAATATTGGACATAAAGTTTTCATACCAAGAATTATTTTGACTGCCACTGAAAGTAAATGGCCATTTACATTCAAACGACTACAATTTCCTATTAGACCATGTTACGCAATGACTATTAATAAAAGTCAAGGACAATCACTCAATCAAGTTGACATATATCTTCCAGAACCAGTTTTCAGTCATGGATAACTCTATGTTGCTTTATCAAGAATTACATCAAAAAATCATCTGAAAATTTTAAAAATAACAATGAGGAGGAAATGCTAATAAGTATACCAAAAATATTGTTTTCAAAGATGTCTTCCAAAACTTATAATGAAAGATACATGTATAGTGTTTCAAATTGAATTTGGGTATATTAATTCAATAATTGATATGATTTTTGCTTAAAACAGATTTCATAGAAAAAAGATGAAATTCTAGAGTTTACCCTCTGAAATTCCAACTTTACCCTGATACAATACACTTAGGGTAACCATGTCTTTGAGAGTATATAATGTGGAGCTGCCGTCATAACTGAGAAAACCTGATTTCTCGGCATCAAAGCTTTACTCACACCGTCAGTCACAAGAATTAAATCGGCATGATTACGGTCCACACCATTCTTTTCTTCACAACGAATTCTTTCCTCAAAACTCATCTATTTATTTCTGGGTATTTGAGTGGTTGACAAATTCGTCATGTTTTCAGGGTTACTGGTGATACTGGTTTCTGAGAGGGAACAAGGTTGTTTCGTTGTGAGTAGACTGTTCGCATTCGCTGGTCGAGGTTGTAAACATGTAAGTTCATTTACATGTCTTCCTAAGTATAATTGAAGGTCATTTATGGATAATAGCATCTGTATAAGTACAAACTCAAAAGGTTTCAAATCCTTGACCAGACAAGGCTAAAGTAAAATATAACCACCTATATGGTATATAGTCATATCTTTATATTGGTAAAATCAGAAGGTTTTAAAGATGCATTCACCATAAAAAACTTAAACACAATTCCAGACTTCATCTCATGGTGAATGCAATGTCTGGTTCATAAGTTGGTACTCAAACCAAGGCCATATCTGAAAGTTGTGTTATACTCCTGTGAACATGGAATGGAATTGGGTTCTAGTTTTGTTTCCAAGCAGAGGAATTGGGTTCTATGTTTGTTTTATATGGTATTGCCCAGTAATTAAGGCAAACATGATTTGAATTAATGAGTACATGGTATTGCCCTGTTATATCAATAACTACGGAGCAATATCATCTATGATTTGCGCCTATATTAGATGATTCTTGACTCTTAGTGCATCTGCACCCTATTGAACTTATGACTCCTATAATTGAAAGCTCATTTGTTGCTTTCACATACACGATATTATTTCCTGTATTTAATCTAGACAAGAGTATAGTACATGTGTCTAACTCACTATTCCTGTTGTCTCATTAAGTTTGTTCTTGCAGAAAAAGGTCGCCAAGGTTTTGAAAGTACAAGAAATCATGGACAACTTTACCCTCAAGATCATGTTTTGAGGGTCACTGGTGATACTGGCTTTGACAGCAAGAAAACCAGACCGGTCACTGGTGGTGTTAATTCAAATTTTATGCTATTTGGTTGTGTTTTCTGTTTCCCTTCATCTTAAGTTGATTCAAATTTTGTTCATGCTGCAGTTTCTGTTCATAACATTCCTAGAATAAACCTTTTTTTATCTATTGAAATACACAGCCATATCTTCATTTGATTACCATATATCAGTATTGCCAGATCATTCATGCACCAATGCTTTTTGTAGTTCATCTATTGTTCTGTATAAGCAAAAAAAAAAAAAAAAATATGACTAAGTTGATCACTGTTCTTCATGTATTAGTTGATAACTAAGAACTAAGTCTCTTGATTTTCGTTCAAACTCCAATAAATATGACATTTTAAACTTTCAAAAATAGATACATTTTCAAAAATTACATGCATCAATTTGACCCTTAGTTTACATACATCAACTTGAAGTTTCAAAAATTTAACGCCTTCTATAGATATTGCTTTTACTTCAAAAATAATAATAATAATTTCATTCTATGCTTTGTAAGGGCTTATAATAATGTTATATTATTACTGCACATATATAGATCAGACAAATAAACATATTTGTTTGGTAACATTCAGGTTCAAGAAAAAAAAAAAATGAGCATAACACCCATCTCTCATATAAGGGCTTATCAATATGTGTATAGAATCAGAATTCGCGTCTCAAGGATGTGGAGACCTAGAAAATTCCAGAGTGAAGCTTATGATGGATTGCACTACATATTGATAGATGAAAAGGTAACTATATATTACCTATATCTTTCATTTAATGTCTGCTCCTTTTCAGTTCTATATTTCTACAAATAAACAAAAATAACATGCTCTGCTCATTAAAGCTCCATTCATCACTTACAGTCTCTCTCATTTGTCATTTTTTTTCTTTTCTTATCCAATATAACAAATTGACTGCATCTACCTTAACATTCATATAACTAGCTTTTACTCATCTTCTAATGGAAATGTCAAATGCAGGGAGACTCTATTCACGCCAAACTACATGAAAATGACTATCAGCATACTGCAAAAATGGAAGAGGGGTGTCTTTATGATATTTATCGCTTTCATGTACAAAAACATGATAGTGGATACAAGATCTTAAATCGTGATATCCAACTGGGCTTCAATGAGATGACCAACTTTAAACTGCTGGAGGAAAGTACATGTTCAATTCCAAGATATGCATTCAATTTCCTGCAATTCCATGAATTAGAAAACTGCCTGAAAGAATAAAGTGACAGCAAAGATCAAACTATCTTGGCAGGTAAATTAAAATTTAAAGCTTACACATTTAGCATTCAAACAATGTATATTTATATTTCATGATAACAATACTGAAAATGTACCTTTTCTTCTTATATAAGACATGTACGGATGCATCAAAAAAGTGGAGGCAACATATGAGAAGTTCATCCCATCAAAGAACCGATTTGAGACAATTCGTGAAATTACTCTTGAAAATCATAGGTACCATATCTATAAGTCCTTATATATAACAAAATATAGTTACCATCTCCATTCAATGTTAATAATTAACTATTCAAACCAACAATGCAGAAGAGAATCTGTGATCATCACATTTTGGGCACATCTTGCAAGAACTTTTAATGCTGAATATGTTCACACCCTACCACCACCAGCGCTTGCAGTGTTCACCAGTTTAAAAATGACTACATATAAAGGTACATATTGTCCAAGATTAAGTCATACCCACACTATAAATCATAAATAACTACAATTTATTCTATGTTACACAAACAGGAAAGATAACCCCAACAGGGACAGACCACACATGTGTAATCTTCAACCCAGAAATCCCACAAACAACACAATATCAAACAGAGTGAGTTTTATTCTACAAGATCAAGTTATGCATTTTTATTCTTCTATTTTTGTTACATCCCGACCCGTAAGATTTTATCTTATTTACTAGCTTGATTATAATAAGAATTTTACCGTCTTCGACATTGAGTTATAGTTTAATTGGTCCCTAGAGGGGTTTTGAGGGACGATTATTTCGGAGAGTTATTCGTAGGAGAAAAATGTAACGACGGTAAAAATGGCAAATTTAGCTAGTAAAAGGTAATTTTTATTAGGGTATTATTTTTGGGGGTGTTAAATTTTTGGATTGGGTATATGTGGGTTGGAACCGGTTGGGTCAAGCCCAAAATATTTCTCTCTCTTCCCTCCCGATTCTCTCTCTCCTCTCTCTCTTTCTCTCCCGATTCTCCCTCTTCCCGCTGCCGGAATTTCTTCTCCGCCGTCCGCCGCCGTCCGGCCGTCCTAGACCGCCGCACCGGTCCCAATCGATCGGTCTCCAACCCAGCTACCGTTCTAGACCGATAGCAGCCTCTCTAGCGCCGTCGTGAGGAAGAGACGCCGCCCGGAAGTTCCGACTGCCGAATCGGTTTTCTCGCCGGAACTCCTTCCTCTGGCCGCCATAGCTGGCGAGCCTTGGCTCAAAAGAAAGCTCTCCTCCCGTGCTTCAATCCCTCCAAAGGGCTCCCTCCATCTTCAGCTAGGTAAAGAGAAATTGGTATTTGAAATTCTAGGGCTTTTAGGATGTTTTCGTTCGATTGACCTAGTTAGGCTTGAAATTGGACTTAGTGATAGTTATGAAAGTTGTTTGGATGTTGAGAGGAAGCTGCTGTTAAAATTTGGTAGAATTTGGACGTCGCCGGAGCTGGTCGCGGCCGCCGCTGCCGGCGGAGCCGTCGCTGAAAAATTGTTTTTGGTGGAGATTTTTATGAGGAATTTAATGGAATGAGTTTTAGAATTTTCGGACGAGTTTTGAATAGATTTGTGAATTTCCGAAGTTTGGTATTTAAGCGGTTAAATAATGTAAAATCCGACCGTAGGATTTAAATCAATTTCTGGGAAAGGTTGTTTATACGACTGCCGAGTATGATATAAAAGTTTGGATCGTTCCGATTTAAGAATATCGAACTTAGGCAATGATGAGCGTAATTATGGCTCTCGATTAATTTTGCCTATTTTATAAATACTGGAATTTAGTTGGTAAATTAATTATATATTTGGAACAGGACGTGAGGAGGCCCGAGCAGAAGAAGCCTCGGAGCGTCATCAGGCTTAGGCCTAATTTGTGAGTGGACCTTTGTTTTAAATAAAAAGCATGCGATGAATGATTTTATTAATAATTTATTTCTTCTGATGAGATTTATTGATTTCTCGCCTATTTGACAATTTTTCCTCCTTTGGAGAGATCCCGGAAATGACATTTTCGGTGAATATATATATGTTTTGGATTTTATGAGAATAGTATGTATATAAATGCTAGCTAGCCATATGTGCTTGGTCCGTCATAATGAGGTAAAATACCATTATGGCGTGTCGTGCGTGTTAGACACAAGCGTCATAGCCCTATATGAAAACTTCTTTCTTTTTCGGTTTATTTAGGTTTTCATATAAGGAGTCCACACGTATATGTACACCGTCCCTTTTCGGTCATAATGAGGAAAAATACCATTATGGCGCAACGTGAGCGTTAGACGCCAGCGTTGTAGCCTTGTATGAATTTCTATTTTTCTGAATTGTTTCTAGGATTCATACAAGAGTCTGACGAGTGTAGATACATACGAATATATGAATATATAGTTAGCCTGAGAGGCAACCATTTTATTTGAGTTTGTGACTAGCCAGTGCTAGTCGTAAAATTGTCAGATTATGAATTGAGCGTCTTTAAGCTGCCGCATGCAATATATTTTCTTTAAAATTAAAATGGGAATGCATAAATAGTTTATTGTTAAATGTCTTCCCCTGGGCCCTTTGTTTTAAAATGCCCAGTCTGCAGAGTTCGGATTGGATCTAGTAGGAGACGAGGCATAGTCACCCGTATTTCCACCACCTTTCACCAGTAGGTTACCTGTTTAGCCTACTTGTCTTTTTCTTGCTTCCGCTAGTGTCTAGTAGCTCTGAATACTTGGGTTTAATGTATATATTTTTGGTTGTGGGTAAGGCTTGTTTATATTTTAGAATATTTGACGGATGATGTATATTATCTTAGATAATGTTTATTATCCTGTTGGTGATGATTGTTTTTGAGGAGCACGAAGGCTCCAGAAGTTAAGGTTGGATTTGGAACCTTTAGAAGTGTTTGCAGGTTTTTATTGGAAGGGTTGTTCCATTTTCAAGGGAGGTTGTACCGAATTTTGCGGTAAATCTTTCCTTTGAGGTGGTCCCCGCACGATTTATTCCGGGTTTAGGATGAATTCGGGGCGGGTCGTGTCAATTTTTATTTTTGTTATTATTCTTAATTCTACAACTTATGGTAATCACTGTCAAAACTACAGGTTCTCTAAACCTGGGGACAAAGCTATAGTCAATCTGCCATCCAAGCAAGCAACATCAGGAGAAAGCTGGAAAACAGTTTATGATCTATACACATTGGACCCAGAATCATGCAAGGTACGAATATCAAAACACTATCAACAAATACATCATTAATTTCTTTCGTTAAATAAAATTTACTGTTTCTGTCCACTAATAAAATACACTACTATCACAGAATGAAACATTTCTCTGTTGTGCCTCAATTCTGAGATTCCCAGCAAACAATGAATGGTGGTACAGAAGCTGCCCAATTCAAAATTGCTTCAAAACATTGAAAGAAAAAAACAACAATAGTGATGAGTTTATCTGCCCACAGCATGGCCCACAGATATCATTTACATGGTAAGACACAACTTATATGAAACATTATGATATAAATATCTGCAATTTAAAACTTTAATGGTAAAATATGCATCACATGATAGCTCTTTATCTACAAGTTTAAAGCAATTGTCATTTCTGACTGGTTGTTTAGAGCATATTAACACTACATGCAGATTTTGAGGAAAAAAATGTTTGTTTTTATTTCCTTGCTCTTAAGGTTTAAACAACAAAACTTTACATCCCTTGCAACCAGACTTTATAGAATCATATATCTTCTTATCCCTCATTCTTTTCAAACAGTTACAGGGTCTACATGACTATAAAAGATGATGAGAATCTTGCAACAGTGACTTTGAAGGGAAAACAAGATGAAAACTTCTTTGGAAATACATGTTCAGATCTGCTAAACAGAAGGGAGTACAAAGATGAAGAAAGTCTGCCTGAAGAAATAACTGCTAAAATTGGTGAAAATCATCTGTTTCAACTGAAAATCAAACCAACCGAAAAGGTCGTGTACAACATACTTCCAGACCCCAATGTTGTTCAAGCAATACAACAAACTGGAATAGAAACATGCCTAATCTCATCAACTCCTGAAAAAAACTCAGAAAGAAAGAGAGGAGCAGATAAACTAGGACACACCTTTGTCCATCTCAGAACAAGATAAAAAATCCAAGAGGTAATTATTTCATTATTCACTTTGATCTTTATTCACTTTGATCTTTATTCACTTTGTTTTATTCACTTTTCAGTCCATTATTCACTGCAAAATAACATAATTCTTTCATTTGAAAGTAACAGCCAGGGCAAAGAAACAGTATTATATTCATCAAAAAAGGCCCAGAAACAGAAGGAGGAATGAATTTCACTGATCAGTTTGTGTATATATCTTTTGTTAAACTGATGCTCCACATGACTGCAACTATACTTTTGAATTTTAGCAGTGGACAAAGGAAACAAGCTTCATTTTGTGCAAGATTCCAGCTACCTTACATAATCCACAGTACCCTGACTATGTAAAGCACTTTGTATAAAACTAAATGGAGTCAGCTGCTTTTTTTGAATGAACTCCATACTCAGCTTCACTTCTAACTGCAACTGTTGCTGAACAGTAGCATCAGTTTTTGAACAATGTTGCACTTACTACATGTATAAACATCTATGTATGTATAAACATTTCAGCTCAGAACAATGTTGCACTTACTACATGTATAAACATCTATGTATGTATAAACATTTCAGCTCAGCTTTTTATTTACTTGATCAGCTTTTTATTTCAGCTCAGCTTTTTATTTACTTGATCAGGTTTATGTATACAACCATAATCCCGCAGCAAAGCGCGGGTTCAAAAACTAGTATGATCAATTAAGCTTAAAGGATTTGTTTGCTTAGAGTAAGTTAGTATTAAATAGTGACAAAGGCTATTATACGCCAATAGTACGTGTAGAAATACTTCTCTAAAATAAAATGTATTATACCAGTATATTAATTGTAATTTACAAGAGCTCTGCATCTTGATGTGTAATATGTGGGATTCTCTTAGGTAGCTACTTATTTGTGATCGAGAATGGTGTATTTTTTGAGAAAATAGACAATTTCATTAACTTATCCACAGCCAGAAGACGCTTACATCAATTTGTCTGCTCATGACTAATACGTCTAATGGCAACAAACCCTAACAAAGAGACTGTAGCCCTCATTACAAATACGCTAAGTTAAACCTATCACACCTAACTTCCAACTGTTCATATCTAAATTCCATGTAACAGTAATACCCGTCGCTTACGGACCTCAATTTGTATACAACAAAGTAAAACTGAAATCTAAAAAAGAATAGTCTTCCATCAAATGTCTAGGTAAGAAACAAGGAAATTAAACTATCTTCTTGCCTTTATTATTAGGGCTAGCCTCTCCCCAATCATACCTCGAGGATATCATATGAGACGGAGCAAACAAATTTTGGGCAAGCTTTGGCTCAGGTCCACCAAAACCTTGCATGAAGGAATAAGCCCAAACCCATACCCAAAAGCCCAAATCCAAGCCTATACCTTAGCAGCACCAATCCCTTCTCTCCTCTAGGCCACAACACCGCTCTTGTCAGCCACCATCTGCAAACCTCCAGCGGCCACGATTTCTAGTCATCAACAAGTCCAAACGACACCAACAGACCAGAACGGAGCCCAAAAGAGTCGTCTTGCAGCCCTCATGTCCAAGCGGTCTCGTTGGACAAAAAAGCAGTCCCGCCAATAACCGAAGGCAGAGACGGCGAAACTTGCTGAGGTATCATCAACAGAGTCATGGAGAAAATGAGATAGGTAGGCTGGTTGAAAAGTAGAGATCTGTGTAGTTTTGAAGTGAAACAGAGGTCACGACGCTAGGGTTTTGGGAGAAAACTAGGTGAGCATAGAGGCTCCTGGCTTCAAGGTCAAACCTGAGATTTGAAGACCTGAGGCAAATCTTGAGAATGGTGCCCTGTAATGGTCATACGACAAAAAAAAAACAATGGCCGTTGCAAAAAGAAATTTCGCCAATTACAAGATACGTATAAACACAGTAAATGTACAATCTTGAGTATGAATTTATGAAGTATTTTAAATTGGTCAAGTATAATTAATGAATGCGAGAAATCGAGAAGAATAAAAAAATCTAAATTTTTTATAAAATTATATATATATATATATATATATATGAGTCCGGATCTAGAGAGAACCTCCTTAAACTCTTAAAGTGAGGATGTTTTTAGTTCTAACATGTATTTTGAAATCAAAGCCACTCATCTCCTAGGTAGTTACCCACATATGAATCCTACAAAAAATTAGCCAAATGAAAAACGTTTAACCATTTGATTAGCAGAATATTCGTTTTAATTTTATCTAACAGCCTACAATTGTTTACGTCAATTTGAATGACCAAATGATTATGGAATTAGTTGAAATTTTGTAGACATGTTTTTTGCATATGAATCTAGAGGATCAACGGTTGAGATTGTTAATGAAGTCATATACTAATGTAAAATAGTAGAAATCCTCAAATTCTTAAAGTAAGGAGGTCCTCTTTATATATATATATATATATATATATATATATATATATATATATAAATTGTTCTAGGATATTTTGCATCCTTATGTGTGTCTTGACCTTTTGCCAACAAGATATGTAGTTAGAAAAAGACTATGTATTCTTTATCATTACCATATTGGTACTTTGTAATTCTCTATAGAAAGGGCTCCTATCAATGAATAAGATGATGATTCTCTATTCTCTTACTAGATATCTTTGTCTCTACCCTTTATTCTTGTTCACGTTATCATACACTTTGTTCTAATCCTAGAACTAATAGCCCACCATTTGTTTTTCGAAACCCTAAAAAGCGTTTTTCGGCTCCTATGTATGACCGCCGCCGCCGCTGTTTTCCCGGCCGCCGTCGACATCACCGGCTACCAATCCCTTGGCCACCGCTTGCCGACGATTCTTGGTTTCCTCCGACTACAATTTTGACTTCTTCAAGTGTTTGAAGTTTCGAAATGTATGTTTTGAAACCCTAAACTTTTCCAAGTTCAATAACTCGGGGAGGATAAAATCATTTTCTCCCTTCTCCATCTCCATTCTATGCTTGGGATTTGTGCGTGCAGGTAAAAATCTTGAAATTTTACTCGCGGGTCAAGAGTGTGTTTGATCACTCTTGTTTCCTTATCCGGTTTGTGTGATCAACCCCGACCTTTCTTCGAATTGTGTTTGATCAGTTCACAGCTTTTCCGATTGTGTGTGGTCAATCCATAAGACAAACCATTAAAAAACCATTGTGACCTCTATCGAGTCTCATAACAGCTTGGTTTTGTATGCAAGAGCAACGTAACATCTGCTCCTTTGAGTTTTGACATACTCGATGCCTAAGGTGAATCTTCGCTAGGTATTTTTGGAACATCTTATTAAGAGGATTAAGCCACATGTTTTGACCTCAGGCTAACAAGCCTAATTGCCGAGATTTCACATCTCATGCGTTCAAAGTCTTTGACGCGCCACATCAACAAATTTTCAATGACAATTTGTGCAAAAAGTAATGACCACAATGTACTGTGGAATGCACTCATGGAGTGTTTCTTGAAATGCCCACCTAACTCAAAAAGATGAGTTACTAAGTCAAGTGGATTACTTACCACCTTAATTGACTACATATCGTCGATGATATTCCATGGCATCATGATATATAATCTTTAACGGATTCGATCATCATTAAGTTCTCTAGGTCCTCCAAGTTGGTTGGAATTACCAACGAGATTTGATTTTGATCATTATATTGCAACGGGAATTGCATATACGCTAATAAGATAAACGTATTGGCCTACATACATGGGATTGTCTCGTAGTGTTGGGAAAAAATATGGGTCACGACAACGGCAGAAAACGTCGTGTCGATGTCTAGAAAAGAGGGGTGAGGTGTCGCCGGCCCTAATGGCGACACTCTCGGTCTAGACACCAATCTGTCAAAACTACTCATGTCACCTCATGACAATGCAACCGTTATGGATCTCCGGATCACTGGTTCAAGATTGTCAAGTTCATCCTCAAATCGTGAATGCATACAAAAAGATACAGAAAATCAATATGAGGACAATAACGCCATCCTCATGATCGCGGATTTCAAAGATTCGAATCCTGCTCTAGCTACCCATGACTTTGACGTCATTGGCTAGACATTGATTTTCTTTCCAAGCTATATGCAATAAAATGTCGTATCAATGCCCTTTGTTTATTTGAGACCTCGATATATACTCACATTATCAATAATGAATGCCTTGAGAGTTTTTTTTCGAAGTTATGAAACTATTCTCCTCTTATGGTTCATATTGATTTACAAACAAGATGTATATTTTTACATCGTCTTTAGAAGCATGGTATATTTACAATCTACATGGTTAGATTATGCCGTTTTGGTCTCTTCCAAGTGAAGATGACGCACAGCCTTGCATCCTCAAAGAGGATCGCCAACGTGTTTCCGGTTAAGTCTTCTACCGTATAGAGCGGATTTTCCATCATCAATTTTTTAACTAGGCTCATCAAAGCTCAGTGTGATGTCTTAGAATTGTCTGAATTAAGGAGATAGTGGTTACAAGTGTGCCTCGCACTACCGACCATCCACGGACATGCCTGGTCATATTGACTTGGAGTTACCGAAAACTTTTGATTTTGGATTCCCTTACGCTATTAAACCAATTTCCGTCTTCTAAAAGACGTTGAAGACTTATCAAACCCGGACAATTATCATCATGATCGAATCTTCTAGGTCCTCTGAGTTAGTTTTCGCTAACTAGTCATAGAGTTTACAACCTTGGAAAGACCAAAAGGACTTGATTTTGATCATATACACATCATTTTTGCTTCGGCTTATGCCCACATGCCATCCGCAAGCTTCAAAGCTTTGCCAATACCAAATCTGTGAAAAACGGCAATTTGTCCTTTCTGGACAGTCAATTTCGTTTGAGCTTTGTGAACAGCTCCGGACAAACCAGACAGTAAACTTTATATCATTAGAAAGCTCTACGTATCTAGTATTCAAAACTTTTGGCGGTTCATCCATATCTATTTTAGCAAAGACGTTATGGCTATTTTAGTGTACAAAAATCATTTTACGCGGAAATTTTTATGCATTCTCGGGATTGCAGCTTTTAGTAGCTTCTTATAATCCCTCTAAATGGTTAAGTAGAACTATTTACTCTCCTATCTACTCTATTTTGTAGATCTGTCTCATAGAGACATTAAGTATCTCGCAGATAGTGGAACTATCCACAACATTTTAAGAAATTAACAACTATGTTTGGATTTTGTGCCTTTGTAAATTTTTGTGACTGCAATACTTGAATCATACCAGTCATTCAGGGACGCGATTTAGCTTGAATCTTGATGCCTCATGGCACCATGATTAACGTCACAGATGCCCTCTATGCATTGAGAGGCAACCGAACTATGTTGAGCTTTAAAGACATTTATGCTAATAGTTTTCATTTGAAAACACATTGTGAGAATGAACAAGAGTTCTTTTGTGTATACTTTCTCATGAATACGGACTGAAATGCATCTTAGAGAAGTTTATGAGTCAATCTAGTGGACTATATGCCACTATGAGTCAAATATTGAATCACATGTTGTCACCAAACATGATATTTGGGACACCGACTCATATAGGTTTTGGTTTAACCCAATTGGTCATCCTGGAAGAGATATGATAGTCTAAATTTTGAGAACTTCTCATAGACATCCATTCTTCCGCTCAAAATGAAGACATTCGGGATCTAACTTCTCCATGAAGCATGATGGTGACGCCATGGTTGTAAATGGCGGCACCTTGGGGACATTGATGTCACCTGAACACAACTCCAACTTCCCGGAGGCTGTCCGGTCAATTCCTCAAGAAATTGAGGTGCACCGGCCTTCCCTTGATATCTCATTGGCCCCCTGCAATGCTCATTACTCGTTTTGAAAATCTATTTTTTGGCTAAATTAGGAGTGAGACCCTTGTACGCTAAATGACACAAAAGTGAACATTTCATTCTTACATCAAACTATGTAGATAGATACAACCAACTTGCGGACACCTTTTTATGCTTTATGGTGTTGGTTGAAGTGTTAACACACTGGTCACATGTTACATTATTATCTACTGTTTATGCTGCTTATACTTCTACAAGCTCACTACCCATTCTTTAAAAAAGTTTATTGGGATATAAGTTGAAGTGTCTTGTACCCCATGTTCACACGCAATACGGTCTCACCGAGGCTACGACCAAACAACTTTAGCTTGTCACACAACAACATTATGATGCGCACAATCTTTCTATTGCGTCTTGGGGCTATGCAATATTTGCATGCAGCTTTACTATTCATCTACGACCCTCCATCATTGAATATTGTTATACTACAGCTCGTGACCATGTACCAGGATACACACGAAATTGCAATCCTTGAGCTTAAACATGATTGAAACGGATCTCCAATCTTTGAGCTCGGCTAGATGTTATTTCTAGGTGCCAAATTGTAATGCCACTGCGTACAATGATGGGTCATTTGAGATGAATAAGTTTAGGTTGGATATGAACCTCCACCTATAATCTGCTTATGTAGAAACCTTGTTAGGCGATCTCATTCACACGCTAAATTACGGATTGTCACTTTGATGAGACAATATTTCCGTTGTTAGGGGGAGATAAGAACACAAGTGTTCAAGTGAAACGTCGTGAATTGTCGTGGTTTGTCCCCAGTAAGTCTCATCTTGATCCCAAATGCTTAAAGTGTTAAAGTGACAGATCACATGCTACAATATGTCTGCAGAGATTGATGTCCTATCAAGAGGACATGGCGCAACCAAAATGAGAGTTGGTCTTGACGCCATCACCATGGATGGTGATATGATAACGCCATATAGTGACAAAATTGGTGTCACAAGGCCGTGTGGCTCCCCAAAAGGAGGGAGACCCTTAGGTTCGATACTTTCTTGCACTAGGAAGAAAGCGAGCTTGGCACAACCTGATCTATGATTAGTGGTACTCAAATCCGTCTCATGAAGTCTGAATTGTGATTATCGTTGGGGAACGCCTCAATGTCAAATCCAATCCATATAGAGATCTCTACATGTATTTCACAAGTATACATGAGGACATGGGATAATGAGTCTACTATCGAACCACCCTTCGTTGATGGATATCAACTTAGTTGATTGGCCTAATGGAAAGATGTGATCCAACATTAACAAAGAGATAGGTCCTTGGGCAGGTGATGCCAACACCGCAAGCTAAACCCTATTAACTATGTCTTTATTAGATAGCGTAGTGAGAACAATAGCTTAGACTCACCTTATGGTGCAAGGTCTCTCACTAACACGCACTAAGATCGACTACGATGAGATATGCTCTCGTAATGGATGTCATTGCACTCCACTTCTTTATCAGTTTGGTAGTTTTTTCCGAATAACTGAACATGCAACTTATAAATGTGGTCATAATAACATCTCTACGGGATCAGAGATATACATGAAGGTCTTAAACGAACTTCATTACCCAAATCAAGTGGCTCCAGACCACAAGAGCGTGCGTTTGCAAGAGAGGTTGAAATGCACATTAAGTAACTACTAGATTTGGAAAGGATATGGTGAATTATGCTTTTACGTGTTCATTCCGGATTTACATGGACTCTTGATGGATAAAGAGATGCCAATATGTATCAACATCCTAAGTTAAATGAAAAGATCTTAGGAAGACACGGCCTCAAAAAGGTACTCGATGTCTATATTGATGATGATCTTCCATCAATCGGCTTAGGCGCTCTAACGAAAGTGAGGCCTACATATACCCCATGATTAGTCAAAGTCTTTACTCTAAAGAGAGATCTGTTGTTTTGTCTAAAGAAAGATGACAAATATGTGTTAAGAGATGAAATTCTCATCTAAGTACAATAAGACGTATCAATGTACTCAACACAATAAGAAAGACTTGACATCTCATTCTCTATGAAAAGTTGTAAAGTTAAGTATACATATATGCCCACGTAACACCAATGTAATAGCAGTAACTCTTTTTTTTTCAATACTTAATGGTATGAAAGGTTGAGGCTTATTTTATCCCTACATAAGAAAGACACATCAAAAGCGAAATCATAATCTACTAAGTTTCATAGGTCAAATTCCATAGGACCTATAGGAAATATCACTCATTGGAAAATGGTAAAATTGGTACCATTGGAAGGTATATGTGTCTACTTTCCAAGGACATCAACCATTTGACCATACCTATCATATTGAGTGAGTTATGGCCGTTTTCGTAAAGTAGGACGAATCTGTCCGAGAATCTGATTTTGCAAAATAGTCAACTTCGACGGGACTTTGTGAATAGCTCCTAATGAACCAGAAAGTGTGTAATATACGGTTGGAAAACTAATGAGTCTAGTTTCCAAAACCGTTTACGGTTTCTTCATACGTATTTCCTATAGGAAGTTACGACTGTTCTAGTACCCCATGGTCATGCTACGCGGAAATCTGATTTCCAGCACGAACTTATGTTTTGAGTTCATAAGTGGCCTTCTCCTCAAGATCTAAGTGTAAAAGATTGTTTGAGAGCAATACAGCATGATCTAGTTAATCATTATCTAATGTCATATTTTAAGCATGTTAAAGAGCATTGACATGCTAAGTTATTGAAACTTCCGTGAATAGTAAGAATCAGGAAGAGCCCTATGATCGATGTAAAGATCAGAGGAGATGTAGACTTCAGGGGGAGTCTAGCACGTACATGTCATTATCAAATGTGAAGGGTGTGTTGTGTCGTATCAACCCTGTTATGCTCTTTTTCTCTTAGACCAAGACTTTTGTCCCACTAGGTTTTGCTTAGCAAAGTTTTTAACGAGGCAACATCACATGCACTGTTTGTCTCTTGCAGAGATCATTGATCAACATGAAGTTGTTCATGAATGTGTTTGGTTAAGGTTAATCATTACACATGACAGACTTGCTTAAGTCTTGGTCTAATCTACTTTTGAGGTTTTGAGAAACATGTGAAAACATTGGAATGTGGTGTTTATCAAGTCTCTCCGATTAATATGCTTATCAGGGAGAGCATCACATGATCGAATTCTTAATGAAGTAGTTGGTGTGTTGTACTCTTTTTCTCCTACGATCAATGTTTAGTTTTTCTCCTATAGGATTTTTGTTACTTGACGAGGTTTTTGACGAGGCAACATATCAGCACCACTGGCATAGTAGTGCGCGGCACAAGAGGGAGTGTTCTAGGATATTTTTGCATCATTCTAAGATATTCCTTATGTGTGTCCTGGCATTTTGCCAACATGATATGTAGTTAGAATATGACTATGTATTCGTTATCATTACTATATTGGTACTTTGTAATTCCCTATATAAAGTGCTCATATCAATGAATAAGATGATGATTATCTATTCTCTTACTAGATATCTTTGTCTCTACCCTTTATTCTTGTTCATATATATATATATATATATATATATATTATCAGGTCCAAATATCCGTATTTATTTAAAAGGTACAGATTTTCTTAATTGACCTATTTTTAGATCATATTTTCTCATCTTAACCATTCACATTGTAGATATATATAAGTATATCATCTCTATAAATTTTCAGCCAAATTGATAATTGTTAAGGTATCGAAACTATATTATTACAATAAACGAACCAAATCTATTCAACAAGAACCGTTCATGTAATTCACAATTTTGAATACCTTAATAATTATCAATTTGGCTAAAATTTTGTAGAGATGATCTACTCATATATACCTAAAAGATGAATGGTTAAGATGAGAAAATATGATCGAAAGTATGTCAATTAAGGAAATCTGTACCTTTTGAATAAATACGGAGGTCCGTATCTGTAAGGCCTGTATATATATATATATATATATATATATACAGAAATGATGTGGGCGCACGTGCGCAAGTGCGCACGAAGCTCCGTCGCCACCGTACGGCGCCGGTTAATGGCGCGCCTCCCCCCCAGGGGACCTCCGCAGTGTCCCCGATCACTTTCCCTCCCCGGTGAGTCCGCCGAATTCCAGTTTTCCGGCGAGATCACCCACAAACTTCAAATAAAGTCGATCTCGCCCGAAACTAGAATTCGCAAACTCGTCGGGGATCGCCCGGGAGGGAAAGTGATCGGGGACGTTGTGGAGTCCACTGTGATGGAGGCGCGCCTCGTTGGCGCCGGACGGAGCTCCATGCGCACTTGCGCACTGCGCTTCATATCCGGCCTCTATACATATATATATATATATATATATATATATATATATATTTTTATGCCCTCGAATTTGTGGTGCCTGAGGCGGCGGCCACTCAGGCCTCCCTCAGGTATGGGCTTGCTTGGCTTCTCGGAGCAAAATCATATATATAATATATATATATATATATATATATATATATTTTTTTTTTTTATGCCCTCGAATTTGTGGTACCTGAGGCGGTGACCTCTTAGGCCCCCCTCAGGCACGGCCTGCCTGGCTTCTCGGAGCAAAACCGAGTAAAGAATTAGGTCATCAGTACTTCGAACATGGTGTATTTATCCCAACACTGTGTCCATATATGTCTCTGGTGGGAAGGTGTGGAAGCAATAGCTAAGCACCCTATGGGTGCGTCTATTGTCACCCAATAAACCACTTTATTCACCCCGTACGTTATTGATTTATTGAATGACTAATATACCCTAATGTAAAATTACAGAAAGAGACAATAATAAGTTGTTACAAATTACAATTTATTTATTTATTATAGATAAACACGTATTTCATAAACCTTAACCCATAATTTTCATATTTGATATTTTTATGAAGTCTGAAAAGACACTAGCATTCAACTGAAGATGAGGTGAACTATTTGTTTTTTTTTCTTTGTTGATGCTTCGTATCTCTTTACTCATATTCTCATATCGATTTTGTATGTAAATTTTCATGTTTAATCGCTCACTTATATATATTCGATTTATTTATTTTTCATCCGTGTCAGAGCTTTTTCAAGTAGATTTTACAGACATTGTGCATCTTGATATCAACAGATACCAATGAATTTTTAAGTTTGAGATTTTTTCTAGTTCTTTAATTGAGATTTATATTTTTAATATCATTTTATTGTTCAGTTTGTGATTCCACTTACCCAAATGATAGTAATCTTATGGTTTTCTTCAATTTCATTTTGTTTTTGGAGTTCAACGGCTGTTGGAAAAGACTGATATTGTGTGTATTGCAAATCGGTGAATAAAGTAAATTTAAAAAATATATAGGCGGGGTGAGAAGAGATTGAATGTAGGGTGAACAAAGCAAATTTGAAATTGAAAAAAAATATATAGGGTGAAAAAATAATTTATGGTGAACAAAACAAAAATGAGAAAATGGTATTTTAGGATTGTAAATGGGTAAACAAAGTAAACTTACATTAAAAATATATAAGTAGGGTGTGAAGAGAATGGGGGGTGAACAAAGTGGTTTGTGGGGTGACACTAGACGCACTCATCCTATTTCATATGCATACCACTCCAATATTCCTTGTGGAAATTTGAAAGAAAATTTCACAAATTAAATTAAATAACTCGTCCATAATTTGATCTTGATTTGATTAACTCTTTTTTCTACTCCCATTGATCGATGAGACAGGACTCAAGGCTTGTCGAACGACTAGATCGACATCACACTATGCTGTTATGATATACCCAAGTCAGCAACATAGTGTGCCTTCAGTTAGACAGTAAATTTCGAACGACGACTAGATCGACATCAAGTTCTAACCTGAAGACCCATCCATAAATTGCACCTTTCATGGTTACAAACTTACTCGATCTCCATTTTGGCCACCAATATTCGGCCGGAAATTCAACCCCAACAGGACCTATATATAGCTTAGAATAACTTGGCAGATCCTCTTGTCGAAGAATCATCACATCCATGGCATGCTACGTACAGTATTCTGTTTTGTTTTCTTTTAAATCAAGCAAAGAGCTAGACACTGTTGTTATCGGACTATTCCCGACTCCAATATTAATTCTCTGATTACGTTAGAGAAGAAAGGTGTCCTGACTAATTCTAAATTTTGAGCATGCACTCGAGGGAAGCTCCACATCTATAAGCAACTCCAACATATATCATATATGCATAACTAGCTGGCATACTTGGCAAAACTTACTATAGCCCATTTGTGTACTGTGCTCAACCAACCCAGAGAGAGAGAGAGAGAGAGGAGAGAGAGAGAAAAGAGAGAGGAGAGAGAGAGAGAGAGAGAGAGAGAGAGAGAGAGAGAGAGAGAGAGAGAGAGAGAGTAGAGAGAGAGGAAGAGAGAGAGAGAGAAGGGGATAAACTTTGTATAGTTTGTTTTCGACTTTAAGGGGATCATAAAACACCAATTTTACTGATTATACTTTGATATGATAATGAGTTTGAGCATTATTAGTTTTGACAACCATCGGTTTATGTAATGATATGAGGAATGATCACTTTTCTTTGTACATGGTAAGTACATATTGAGGTGGTAATTGCAAATTTACTTCTTAGTTAATAATGTTACCATACAATGTTCAAGTCACACAATGGCAACGTCTATACCCATGTCACATATGTTTCAGGTTCACTAATTCCATCATGTTACTCGAGTAGTTGGTGCTGTTAGGGGATTGGTATCGAACACGTACATCCACAGAATCCACACCCTTCTGGTGGATTTCAAACTGTCCAAGTTAACCACCAACACTTGTGTTCAATCTTGTGGTACAAGTTGTATTGTATACTTGAACTCTTGTATGACCAGCGACCTAGAGTTTTCCGCTGTCCTTTTCTCCAACTTATTAGCGGATCTCGCTAGACTAATTAGATAACGTACACTTTTGCACGAGAGACTTACATAGAATCTACATGTAAAAAGGAGACACAAAAATAACACAACTACCTACCAATAACAAGTCAATTTGGTCGTAAATGAATAAGTAAAAGTAAATGATTAAGTAAAAAGAAAATAAATTTATTAAAAACTATACAGAGATAGGTGTTAAAATAGTTGACTGACGATTGAGTTATTTACCAAATTGATAATTTTTACTTTGGTTTTTGGTTCATATCAGTAACCATTTTCTATGGATCTTCATGCATGAGGACAACCGCATTTAGAGGATTCTTCATCCTAATCTCGAGTACAAAGCTCATCGAATGTTGAGGACAACCGCATTTGTATGCAAGATATCTCATTTCAATCTTCTTCTTTTACCTCGTAAACGGTGGATTTTTGACTAGGTTGTTGGTCACCATTGTAGATTTTTAACATGGATTTGTTCCATCGTGCTTAATTTGTTAATTGTCTGAGCTAGTTCCTTTGCAGAATGCGCAGTGGCAAGCTCAAGCTCTAGGCCAGCTTTGGTGGCTCTACGGTTGGCACAACAGTATCATCATATTCTTTACTTCACCATTTATATATTGGGATTTGGCTGCTATACCGGAAGATATAGCATGCCTTTCACTAAAGAGAGGGAGTTGCAGCAGGGGGTCCTTCAATAAAAAGAGGGAGTTGCAGCAGGGGTCCAGCAGGAGGAGGTGGTTTTACCTGTGTTTTCCGGCTGGCATGCTATGTATTCCGGCTGAACAGAATTTTCCGGTATATTGCATGTAACACAAAAATAAAAAAAATCTATACATGTCTATGTCAAATTTAGAAGTGTAAATAAATTCCTCTACTGAACTTTTTGGGTCCCTACCCCTGAACTTTTTCCATTTTAATTCCTCTCATGTCCCTACCCCTGTGTTTATTTATATAAAGGAGACTTTGGGTATCAGGACAGGCAGCAATTCAAAGACGTGTGCTTCTGCCGCCACACCTCTCTATCTAGCTAGTAGCTAGTTTGATTACGAGTCCATCTCTAGCAGATTCGTTTTCTCCATATATGCTTCAGCTACATATACAGCTCTAGCAGATTGATCGATTCAGCTAGCTAGTAGCTCTTGCCAGTACTTATATATATATATATACACGTACTACTTGAATTCTTCAGTCTTGAGATACAGTGAGTTAATGAAAACTCTTATTTAAAAATAACATCGTTTTATATATATATATATATATATATATATATATGAAATTATGAATAACTTCACTCATCATATGATTTAGGGTTCAGGTGGTCAGGATCAGAGCTATATATATAGATCTTAAATTTGCTAGCAGCTGCAGAAAGCTATGCCGGTAGCAGCAAAGAAATGGGGTTTCGCCGCCATTACCTTGGTGTTAATCATTCTTGCAGCGTTGTCTCTGACTCTTATGGTCCTCAGAGATTCAACTGAATCTTGGTATGCATGAATTTACAGCTTATCAGTTGCTTAATTTAACTCAAGGTTTCCAGTTAGTAGTATAATGAACCAGTGACTTGTAGGATGTTTAAACTTGGAGAAGATAAAGGAGCTAGAAGGTGATTTAATTAGTTCTCAATCTATATATGCATCAACACATATATGCATGTATAAATGGTCGTGTGTGTAAAAGTAAAATTTTAGGAAACTTCGATCTCCTCCAATTTTACTAAAAATCGAAGATTGCAGATGTGACTACAGTCGGGCCGCTTATTCCTTATGAAATGACGAGTCACTTATGTTATAAATTAGAGAAAATTAGATAAAAACTCAAAATACTATACCTCTTTTAAGATAAACTCATACATATTTTTCTTTCATTTTACAACCCACTCCACATAAGCAAACTTACCATATATAGCAAATGTCTATAATTAATAGTTTTATTCATTTTTCGGTTTCTCTGATTTGCCCTTTCAGACGGTAGAAATCTAAATTTGGTATCTTTCTCAATTTTAGCATCAATTTGAAACTCAAATACTGAGCTAAAATTTTGTTGGATTTAACTTTGTCATAATCAATTACATTCTTTAATTTCTTACCTTGTTATTACTAACTTGAGTGTATATATATGCTATATACAGAAATATGTGTTGTAAAGTAAAGAAAAGAAGAAGAGAAGACACAGAAAGAATAATTGGGAGGAGGCATAAGTCTACTTATTCATTCTCATTAGCCTCTTTATATAGAGGTAGAGTTTACATCAGAGTATATAACTAATGAGTAATTACGTGGACAGCCACATAGATTATAATATTTATAACACTCCCTCTTGGATGTCCATCAATGAATGATGAAATTAAACGCGCATAATGTTGTCTCGTTAAAAACCTTGTTAGGTAAGAAAAACCTAGTGGGAGAAAAATAACCCTGGTCGAAGGAGAAAAAAGTACAACATGCATATGCTTTAGGTATCATACTTCTAGATGCTCCCCTTGATGAGAATCTCCCCCTGAACGTTGCAAGCTTCATGCGCCGTAAATAACGGTTTGATTTGTCCGTCACTAAAGTGAGACCATGCGTGCTTTGCATATAGGGGCTCATCATGAAATTTCAAACCTGCAAAGTTAAAGTAATAACAACAGCTAGAGCTAGACGATTATAAATAGGTATTACCTCATTAAGTCGTATGACCTAATTCATACACTAAGTAATAGCTAATCAACATAAGCTAATTGACATTAAAGCATTGAAACATCATCATGGCGTATCCAGCCATACACATCAATATCTCTGTATATGATACGTCTCATACAAACTCTACAAGAGCTCTGAGTAATTCATAACTTCCCAAGAGTTAGAATATGTAGCAACATAATGATCATAATTCAAATTCGATTGTGTAGTCCGATCATAGTACTTACCACCGCTTATCACCTCTGAAGTCGACCCAGGTCATCGGAAGAAGTAGAGGACGCCAGAAATTCTCGTCCGCATCCACCGCAGCAGCTTGCCGGAAAACTCAAAATTCACAGTAAAGGGTTATTAAGATTTGTAAAAGATTCGAGGGATGAAGGGCACTAGGGTGCAGAGAATGAAGGGAAAAGTTTGAATATGCCAGTTCTAGGCCAAGTCGTAGCCGGAGACGGCGGAAACAGAAGAACACAGTCGGAGCTTCTCGCCGTCAATTTGTCTTTGAATCAGTATGTGCGATTCACGGGCTGGGTTATGTAGAGGGGAAAGAGAGAAGAAATTTGGTGGTGGTTTTGTGGAGAATGGCGGCCAGATTCGGTCAGGCGGCATCGGAGAAGACGGTCGGGGACGGAGAGCTTCTCAGCTCTCGTCGTATGCGAGAGAGGAGTGCTTGACCCGACTTGGGTTTGTCGACATTCGTTGGGTTTTCCAAGAAGGAATCAACAGTCAAGATAAAAAAGAACGAGATCAACGGTCTACCTGTTTATGAAAAATAACCTCAGACTATGAGTAGACCAACTCTAAAATGTTCAGAAACCTCAGACACTTGAAGAATTCTTGAGAGGTCTACCTCTTTACTAAGCCTGGTCTGCTTATTTACGAGTGAGGGTCTACTTTTTTTGTGAGACAAAATGGTCTACCTGTTTACGAAAAATAACTTACCAATTTTGTGAACATGGTGTACTAGTTTTTGAATCATTGACGCACACTACAAGTAGACCAACTCTAAAGCGTGCAGAATTCACACACACTTGAAGAATTCTTGAGAGGTCTACCTGTTTACGAAGCCTGGTCTGCTTATTTACGAGAAAATGTCTACTTTTTTTGTAAGACAGAATGGTCTACCTGTTTACGAACAATAACCTACCTGTTTTGTAAACACAGTGTACTACGTTTTCGAATCATTGTCAATACTATGAGTAGACCAACTCTAAAGTGTTCAGAATTCACAGACACTTGAAGAATTCTTAAGAGGTCTACCTGTTTACGAAGTCTGGTCTGCTTATTTATGAGAAAGGGTCTACTTTTTTTATGAGACAAAATGGTCTACCTATTTACGAACAATAACCTACCTGTTTTGTAAACACGTGTAATAGGTTTTCGAATCATTGTCTCTTACTACGAGTAGACCAACTCTAAAGTGTTCAGAATTCATAGATACTTAAAGAATTCTTGAGAGATCTACCTGTTTACGAAGCTTGGTCTGCTTATTTACGAGTGAGGGTATACTTTTTTTTGTGAGACAAAATGGTCTACCTGTTTACGAACACTAACCTACCTGTTTTGTGAACATGGTGTACTAGTTTTCGAACCATTGACTCACACTACGAGTAGACCAACTCTAAAGTGTCCAGAATTCACACACACTTGAAGAATTCTTGAGAGGTCTACCTGTTTACGAAGCCTGGTCTGCTTATTTACGTGTGAGGGTCTACTTTTTTTGTGAGACAAAATGGTCTACCTGTTTACGAACTCCTACCTGTTTTGCGAACATGGTGTACTAGTTTTTCGAACCATTGACTCACACTACGAGTAGACCAACTCTAAAGCGTGCAGAATTCATAAACACTTGAAGAATTCTTGAGAGGTTTACTTGTTTACGAAGCCTGGTCTGCTTATTTACGAGTGAGGGTCTACATTTTTTGTGAGACAAAATGGTCTACCTGTTTACGAAAAATAACCTACCAATTTTGTGAACATGGTGTACTAGTTTTTCGAACCATTGACGCACACTACAAGTAGACCAACTCTAAAGCGTGTAGAACTCACAGACACTTGAAGAATTCTTAAGAGGTCTACATGTTTACGAAGCCTGGTCTGCTTATTTACGAGTGAAGGTCTACTTTTTTGTGAGACAAAATGGTCTACCTGTTTACGAACAATAACCTACGAGTAGAATTCGTAAACATGTCTACATGTAGAATTCTTGAGAGGTCTACATGTTTACGAAGCCTGGTCTGCTTATTTACGAGTGAAGGTCTACTTTTTTTGTGAGACAAAATGGGTCTACCTGTTTACGAACAATAACCTACCTATTTTGTGAACATGGTGTACTAGTTTTTCGAACCATTGACTCACACTACGAGTAAACCAACTCTAAAGCGTGCAGAATTCACAGACACTTGAAGAATTCTTGAGAGGTTTACCTGTTTACGAAGCTTGGCCTGCTTATTTACGAGTGAGGGTCTACTTTTTTTGTAAGACAAAATGGTCTACCTGTTTACGAAAAATAACTTACCAATTTTGTGAACATGGTGTACTAGTTTTTCAAACCATTGACGCACACTACGAGTAGACCAGCTCTAAAGTGTGCAGAACTCACAGACACTTGAAGAATTCTTGAGAGGTCTACCTGTTTACGAAGCCTGGTCTGCTTGTTTACGAGAAAATGTGTACTTTTTTTGTAAGACAGAATGGTCTACCTGTTTACGAACAATAACCTACCTGTTTTGTAAACACAGTGTACTACGTTTTCGAATCATTGTCAATACTATGAGTAGACCAACTCTAAAGTGTTCAGAATTCACAGACACTTGAAGAATTCTTGAGAGGTCTACCTGTTTACGAAGTCTGGTCTGCTTATTTATGAGAAAGGGTCTACTTTTTTTATGAGACAAAATGGTCTACCTGTTTACGAACAATAACCTACCTGTTTTGTAAACACGATGTAATAGGTTTTCGAATCATTGTCTCTTACTACGAGTAGACCAACTCTAAAGTGTTCAGAATTCACAGATACTTAAAGAATTCTTGAGATGTCTACCTGTTTACGAAGCATGGTCTGCTTATTTATGAGTGAGGGTCTACTTTTTTTGTGAGACAAAATGGTCTACCTGTTTACGAACAAAACCTACATGTTTTGTGAACATGGTGTACTAGTTTTTCGAACCATTGACTCATACTACGAGTAGACCAACTCTAAAGCGTGCAGAATTCACAGACACTTGAAGAATTCTTGAGAGGTCTACTTGTTTATGAAGCCTGGTCTGCTTATTTACGAATGAGGGTCTACTTTTTTTGTGAGACAAAATGGTCTACCTGTTTACGAACAATAACCTACTAGTTTTGTGAACATGGTGTACTAGTTTTTCGAACTATTGACTCACACTACGAGTACACCAACTCTAGAGCGTGCAAAATTCAGACATTCTAAAGAGTTGTTCTTGAGACTGTTACCTAATGAACCATCAAACTTTTCATTGCATCAATATCCATTAAAATACATTGTATCCCTCAGTTGCAAAAGTTTAAACTCTAAACCTAGCATTTCTATTATGACCCCAAAAAAAGAGCGTAGTATCTTTGATCATATTTATATGTTCCACAATGCTTTTCTTCTAACTCCCTTTCACCTTCAAACTCATCCATGAGCATTTGACAGTAGTTTCCGTTCATATGTCTTGGGTTCAGTTGTGTCATGGTACACCCTGCACACAGTTGAAGCAATCACATATCAGCTTAACATAACTTGTATCAATTTAAATGGAAAAGCGAAATTTTTAACAATTAAGATGCATGCATCAACCTCAATATGCAGTGTAACTTGACATCAAAGACTGTACAGAAAAGAAAGTGATCTATGGCTAGCTAAAACCTAAAACCATATATATATACACACACACACAAATTCATGATAGTGAAACCTAAGCAACTTAAATCCATAAGCATATAAACACAATCAAGACCATATTGTCATAACTGGAAGTACAATCTAATTCATACATTAATTTGTTCCAACCTAGCACTATTGATAAACACACTAAAAATCATTGCTAACTATTAAACAACGGTTGCACAGAAATTAAACAAAGGTTTAGGACAGACAATATTTCTCACAAGATGGTTCACACACAGTTATGGAAGAAAATTACAGGATTCATCTTATTTCAACTTTTAGACTTAAGCACATGACAACAAGAAGAAAATGAATATCATTTGATAAAAAAGAAAAAAAAATTAAGACTATACAAAAACACAAATAAACCCCATTGGATCATGACTACTAGACAAAAGAAAAAAGCTCATATCCGAATCAATGGAGATATATTGGAGAGGCGCTGGAAGATTGGAACAAGGAAGACTCCCGACTCAAATTTAGTTTTGGTAATTAATCAAGATTGAAACTTTACCTTAAATTAAGATACATAGAACAAGCCAGCAGTTTCGATGGTTAACAGAAGTCCATGTAAAGACCAGATCTGTTAAAGAGCTATTGAACTTTTAGCAAGCATAGAAATTGAGCTCACAATTGAAGGCACTAATGTTGACAATGCCATGCCTTCTGCGCTGCAGGCAAAGTACGTAAGGACAATGAGAAAAGGTTGATGAGTATCTCAATTGAGATACAACATCACTGTTTCATTTTGTATTAAGAAAGTAAAAAAAACATGACAAGTTAGCGACCTATAACAAATTTATCAAGTCAGTAGTGTTTAGTTTGAGTAGGATGCTCCTTATGATAGCAATTGAAAGCACCTGCTTCTGTCCTCATAGCACTTAAATTCCTAATCTATATTATTATAGTTTTCATGACAGTCTTGGAACTTGCTTTGCAACTACAAGCATCACATTTTAGAGCTGTAAATAACTATATATAAATAACCTCTAACACAAAAGCAATTATTCAGGACTATTAAAATTGTAAAAGTACTCAACTCAACTTAACCTAAAATGAAATGTAGTTAAGAGCAAAAGCAATTAAAATTCACTTGTACAAGCACTGAATGCAGTCAAGACAAAAATCAGAAATCTAAACTTTACTTCCAAGGCTCTCATCTGCAACGAATGCAGCGCAGAGCAAATTAATTGATCCTGATATGAAAGCTTGCATACGATTATAATAAATTTTATAAAAACTCAGAGGCTAATGTTGAAACATCACAATTATCACTGTGAGAATTAGGAAGGCATACTAGAAACTAGTTGATACATAAAACAAGAATAACTCACTGATTGTTGAGGCAATCATGGAATAAAGGAGTCCTAAACTCCTAGCACACAAGACAAAGGTAAGGAAATGGCAAGAGCACACATGCCATAACCTCCCCATATTCTACAAAACACCAAGTTCTCGACATACAACTATACAAGCAACCAAAACACTCACTCAAACCAGCCATCAATAACAAAACCAAGAAAACAACGACACTGCAACAAAACAAGGGAAATCCTTACCCTTATGAACCAACACAATAGCTTTGCTTCGCTACTTCAATTCCAAATCTGCCATGGTACCAACGTGAAATCCAAAACCAACAATTCAACAACAACTCAACGCAGAACAACCAACATAGTGATTTCACAACAACAAGAGAGGTCGAGACTTACCATATGTTTCTCCAAATCAATGAACCAGACAAAGTCTGAAACCTCCTCCTTGCTTAACCAATACCAAATCGGAGAATCAACATAAGAACATGAACTCCCCTCGCTAGAAAGCCACTACCTCAACCTAGAGCCGTCTGCTACTTCCACAATGCCACTTAAACGTACTTTGGCTTTATTAGAACACGATAGGACTCCCTAGAAGTCGACGAGGTCGCCGGAAAACTTTGACCAAAATCCAGAAATACAAAAGAAAAGAAAATCAGATTAGGGCTTTATTTAGGGAAATCAAAGCTCAAGGAGGAGTGAAAACGAGAGAGAAGTGATGGGTTTACCTTCACGGAGCACGAGTTCGCCGGAGAGGGAGAGATTCGGTCGGAAATTGGATTTGGGGATTTAGGGTTTGGATTTCAATCTTGAGAAGGTTGTGGATGCATGTCAATCGGTGATTAGGATGAGGTAGAAGAGAGGGAGATGAGCTAAACGGTGGTAAGAGAGAGAGAGAGAGAGAGAGAGAGAGAGAGAGAAAGAGAGAGAGAGAGAGAGAGGCAAAGAGGAACACGCAAGGGAAAAGAGAGAAAGTGCGGCTAGGGTTCCATTTCCTTTATATACATAGTTTCATACTTATGCGGCGAAATGACGTGTTTGTCCATACGGTTTAGGGTTTAGGGTCTGGGGTTTAGAGTTCTCTTTTATGAAAATTGATTGTAGATGCGATCATAGAACTTTAATTTCGATTATCATATAATTGATCCATCATCACAAACCTTGAACCATGTATACACTAGATGTGAGATGTGACTATTGCTAGATCATCATAAACTCTAAACCATATATACATGAGAGGTGATTTGTACTCGATCATCATAAACAGTAAACCATGCCAACGCTAATACATTACTTGATATTAATGGCTGATCATCATAAACCTTATATACATCAAAGGTACTAGTGCTTGATTATCATATACCAAGTATACACTAGAGGTGATCGACTATTGATCGATCATCACAAACCTTGAACCATGCATACACTAGAGGTGACTATTACTTAATCATCATAAACCTTAAAGTATATATTAGAGGTTATTTATACTCGATCTATCATAAACCGTTAACCATATGCCAACATTAGGGTGACTATGCTCAATCATCATAAGCCCTATATACGCTAGAGGTGACTTGTAATATCCCGAATTTTGAAATTTCTCAAAATGTGTTTTTATTTTTAGAATTAGAAACTAGATGTCTCCATGAGTTCGTCGTATTTTTCGATGAATTTTTCGGATTCTCGGACTATTTTTATGATTTTTCAAAGATAGGGATGACTTTTGGATCGGACTCCCCCACGTGGGTGCAAGTTGAATAGTCATCTCTTGTCTTTGACATATTTCACGAAGCAATCTCTTACATGTTGACACATGTGACTTTGTCATTGGCCGAAATCCTTAGACCGACCCTTCATTGTCAGTTATTACCCCTTAGACCTGTAAATGGACCGGATCTGGAGCGGATCTATCTAGATCCGGATCCGGATCTGTAATAAAAAATTGGATCCGGATCCGACCCGTTACCCGCCGGATCTTTGATAGCTAGATCCAAATCCGGATCCGGCGGGTTAACGGATATCCGACCCGTTAATCCGATCCCTTTATAATTATAAATATTTCAAATTTTAAATAATAATTTCTTAATTTTATCATAATTTTCATAAAACACTAATGAAATATTATAACAAAATAAAGGTTTACATAAAAAGTTGAATTACATGGCCAAAATACTCCTTAACAATAAACTAATATATTCAAAATACTAAACGTCCAATGTATTTAGCAAAGAGCATAAAAAGACATATTGCATTAATAATCCTTCAACGTATCAAATAAGCATATTCCAAAAGTAGATATTATTT
>WPAB01000057.1:0-40418 GCA_010134655.1 Fragaria nilgerrensis | reverse complement strand
AGAATGAAAACAGTGGAATTTTAACTCCAGAGCCAATCAAAAAGAAAAATATCTATCTCTTTCCAAATCCTAAATCTCAAATATCACTATAAACTAAATTTGTCAGGCTATGATCATACAGTCATACTCGTAATAATATGTTACACTGTTCAACTTAGCAATGGATCTAATATTTCTCTGCAATCTCTCTTAGTTTTCTTCTCCATCTATGTCTACCTTCATTTTTACACTACTCGACCAAAGAAATCCACACCCACCGGCTTCAAAGTTTACCCGATTTCGGGATCCCTACCGGAATTTCTCAAGAACCGGCACCGCTTCCTCGACTGGACCACCGAAATCCTCCGCAAACTGTCCCACCAACACCGTCGTCTACTTCCGCCCGGTAAAGATTCACGGCATCATCACGGCCAACCCTTCAAACGTAGAACACATGCTCAAGACCAACTTCGAGAACTACCCGAAAGGCGAGAAGTTCATCTTTTTCCTCCAAGACTTCCTCGGCGGCGGAATCTTCAACGCCGACGGCGAGCTCTGGAAGCTCCAGAGAAAGACGGCAAGCTACGCCTTCAGCGCCAAATCCCTCAGGAACTTCGTCATGGATAACGTCAGCTTCGAGATTCAGACCAGGTTAGTTCCACTTTTGGCGCGAGCTTCCGAACGGGATGTCGTTTGGACCTCCAAGACGTCTTGGAGCGGTTTGCCTTCGACAATATTTGCAAGATGGCATTCAACGTCGACCCTGCTTGTCTCGGCGGTGATGGGAAATCCGCTGCCGAGTTTATGCAGGCGTTTGATGACGCTGCCACGCTTTGCTCCGGAAGGTTCCTCTACGCCTTTCAATTTTTTTCTCTTCAAAAAGTTTTTCAACATCGGATCAGAGAGAAAGCTGAAGGATTCAATCGCAACCGTTCATAACTTCGCGGATGACATAATAAGGTCTAGAATGGAGAAAAATAGCCACGAACAACATGAAGATTTGTTATCCCGGTTCATCGGAAACGACAACAATAATCGCCGGAGTTTCTCCGTGACATCATCATAAGCATGATCCTCGCCGGTCGGGACACGACATCGTCTGCTTTATCTTGGTTCTTCTGGATCCTATCATCTAGACCAAACGTCCAGCACAACATTCTGAACGAGCTCGAAACGATCCGAGCCCGAAACGGCAAAAGCATCGGCGATATTTACGGCTTTGAAGAGCTCAGAGACATGCACTATTTACAAGCGGCGATCATGGAAGCCATGAGACTCTACCCTCCTGTACCGGTGGACACGAAGGCCTGCCTGAACGATGACGTCATGCCGGACGGGACGTGTGTTGAAGAAAGGGTGGTTTGTGACGTACCATGCTTATGCGATGGGGAGGATGGAGACGATTTGGGGGAAGGACTGCAATGAGTATGTGCCGGAGAGATGGATCGGCGAGGACGGTACGTGTCAGCAGGAGAGTGCGTTTTAAGTATCCGGTGTTTCACGCCGGGCGAGAATGTGTCTCGGAAAAGACTTGGCGTTTATTCAGATGAAGTCTATTGCAGCCTCTGTGATCGAGAGGTTTGAGGTCGACGTAGACGATAAGGGCACCTGTCCGGCGCATTTGCTGTCCATGACGCTTCGAATCAAAGGTGGACTACCCGTGAGTGTGAGTAAGATGCGTTTGACGTGTTGTTGTTTTCGTTTGTGTTTGTTTGTTTCTGATCGAAAGACTTGCTGTTTGTTGTGTCATGATTGTAGTACAGAGATCGAATTTTGCGAAGGTTATCTTCGATCTACTCTTACTATTAGACCCTAGCTAGTTATGTCTCTCTTTTATTTGAATGCAATCAATCTAATTAATCTTCTGACCCGAGTGTAATACTGTGCCAACCAAGTACGTGAACGATTCTAACTCCTCTAGTTCATGAGAATAATAAATTGTGTACAAATAATAGGATAAGTTTTTGTTCAACCATATTATAACCCTTAACCACCCACAAAATATTAGTAAGATATAAACTCATCACCTTAACGGTGTCAGTTAGATAATAGTTAGTATAGCTACGACCAATAGAAGAGTGTCTGAGTCCGTCTCTGCATGTTTCTCTGCTGAATAGGAGATGACTCGTAGGTGAAGGTGATGGTATTGATCATTCATTCAATATTCAATCTGATGCGGCATCAACAACCACGTAAAAATTTCGTTGATCAATAAGAAAAGTGTCCCCTGAGATTGTGAGATCAGTAATGGATAAATTGCTCCACAAATAGAACGTTTGGAATTGCTTTTTCCTTCTTACCACGAGTTCCTAATTCTTTTTGTCAATAAATTTTTAGATGTTACAGGAGGACCATGTGGCAATATGACATGGTCCTACATTCTATCAATATTGACACGTGGATTTATTACAATAAAAATATAAATAAGGATTTCTATTTTTTGTGAAATGACCTTCATGGATCTTTGTTGATTTTGGATTAGGATTTAGGGTTTAGGGTTTGGGGTTAGGGTTTTAGGGTTTAGGGTTTAGGGGTTAGGGTCTAGAGTGTAGGGTTTAGGGGCTAGGGTCTAGAGTGTAGGGTTTAGGGTCTATAGTTAGGGTTTAAAAAGCAACAACAACCCAAAATTGTCTTTGACAAAATAGCTGATGTAATTTTTCCTTAATAAAATCCATGTGTCAATATTTAATTGGAATGTAGGACCACATCATACTGCCACATAGTCCTCCCGTAGCGCTGAAAAATTTCTCCTTTTTGTCAGAGCTAGAATTAGAATGTTTTGCTACTCGCCCTCGAGATTTACTTCGCTTCTATATACAGAGTTTACCTAAAGCAGAATCTTGTTTCACCGGACCATTTCCATATCTTATTTCATTCTAAAAAAGGCGGAGACGGCATATGCATATAAGAATCAAGAAAACTAGTGATTGGCAAAATTCATGTGCTTTACAACCAGAGCCGAGGGGGAGCTAGAATTGGGGCAGCATGGAACTCTTCTTACCCGATTCTCGGATCCCTATCGGAATTCCTGAAGAACCGCCATCGCTTCCTCGACTGGACCACAGAAATTCTCCGCAACTGTCCCACTAACACCGCCATCTTCTTCCGCCCAGGACAACTCCACGTCATTGTCACGTCATAGCCAACCGTCAAACGTGGAGCACATCCTCAAGACCAACTTCGAGAAGAGAAATTCGTCTGAACGGTATCTCAACTTTGGCTCCTTATAAGCTTTAATATATCAACTTTTAGAAATATCAGATTGGTACTCCAAGTTTGGATCCCGACCGAACATCGATACCTATAGTCGTTAAGTCAGTAACGACATCTGCTGCGTGGCAAATTGTCAAGGGTACTTTTGTCCTCACGCTGTTTATCTTCTCCAAAGTTTATACTCTTTGCAAGCTTTCTCATCCAACTCCATTATGTTTGTTGTTGTCGAGAAAAAACTCCATTCCGTTTATTTCTTTTGCCAAATCCCAAATGACTTCTGATGGAATTTCTGCAAGTATACAAGTGGATGTAGTATAATGAATGTAAGAAAATGGGTTGTTGTTCCCACGAGGACCTTAGTTCAATTCAAATTATGAAATACCTAAACTAAATACACTAAAACACAATATCACAATAACAATTTAAAGAAACAAACAAACAAACAAGAAAATAAGTAAACAAACAATGATGAATAAATCTAGGGTGTCAGAATCAACCACTAATAATCATATTCATGTTTTGATGCAACTAACAGACTCTTTCGTTTCTCTAAATGACAATTCCCGTATCTAAGTCCAGGTACGACACTTAGACCAGAATTTTTCTTAAGTGTATGATTTCTCCAAGTATGGCAGATGTCGTATATCCTAGCATGCAATCTATTCAGTTATGGCATAAATTTAACATGTAAGACTCATTACATTCTAGAAAACAAGAGAATCATGCAAACCATTACTTCAGTTACAACAATAAGAGAATTATGCAAACCATTAATTCACAACTCTTAATCACAAGAAGCTAATTTGAATTATATTGCAGTTACGCCTCAAATTCATCTTCTAATTACTAGATGCAAAGCCCTAAGGTGATCAATTAAAGAACTCAAACACATAACATCAATTAAAATAGTGACTAAGAATTCATCATAAAGAAACTATAAATCTATTAATCAGTCATCAAAAACATAAACAATCATGCTAGGACATCATCCTAACCCTAGAAAAGGTTTAACAAAAGATAACTAAGTAAAACATAATGAAAACATAAAAAGAATGGAAAGGTGAATGGTGGATGGATCTATGCTCCTTTTGGCATCTACAATGTGCTCTCGAGACCTCTCTCAATGTGAAATTTGTGCTCCCTTAAATAGAGAAGTTTCCGGCTCATCTTTGACTTCAAGTTTCCTTGTAGAACTTAGATTCAGACTCCTTTCTTGATATGAAATGGGAAAACCTTGAGATATCTCTTGTAGAATTAGAATACATGTACTCCTTGAATCCTTATCTGAATTATTGTCTTTGAAGCTTTAGGGTTAACGGAATTGTGACACGAAACTTAAATTATCCATTAATGCTTGTAATTTCCCGAGCAGATTTGCTGATCTGACCTTTCTTCATTCAAACGATCATAACTCAGTCTAGAAGTATCGAAATTGAGATCCGTAAATTTCTACAAAAAGTAGACTTCCGTAGCTTTCTAATGATATAAGACTCATAGTCTGATTCGATATGAGTAATTCCTAGTAATTCGACGAAGTTAGATGTTTTGCATAGGCAGATTCTGGGACTTAGGATTACCAGTGGTCTTTCAATCCTTATTTGCTCATTTTAGCTTATTTTCTTCTCTCTACGGCACAAACCTACAAGAACACTAAAATAACATAAATCAATCATAAATACGAGAATTAAACACAAATACAAAGATTAAGAGGCATATAAATATTGGATAATTAACATGAGCACATCAACTTTATAAAAGCTGAATAGAAAACCTGACATAAATGATGGTCGGGGAGCAAGATATTGTAGAAACAAACAATAGTTACACACCTAGATTATAGAGAGTAAAAGAGAAAATTATTAGAGAGAGAGAGAGATTGATCTTGGTGGAGGAGTTGGCTCGCAAAATTAAGTAGAGGGTGGACGACATGGAGGGAGTGGGGGGGGTAGGGTGTAGGGTCTCGAAGACTCTGATGGCGCAAATGCTGGATGAGATGAAGACGTCGTCGAAGAATGATCGAATTCTAGAGATCTCGCCAGCTGCTGCGTTGTTGTTCAGGATTTTGATGCCTAACACATGACTACATGCAGCCAATCACAAGTGAAAGTCTGAAAATCTCAATCAGACTTGTGGGTTGCAAATAGCTGCTGAGTGAGCAGCTTAAACTGGGAATCAAGTTTAAAAACAACTGTTGGCACTTCAAGATAAACTTCAAGTGTTTTTTACATTAATAGGTGGCAGCAAATTAATAGTTAGATAGATAAAAGTCTAACTAAGATAGGCTAGGGAAGCTACATGTGGCAAATATAATGATTACTTTTCCTAGTATAAATACAAGTATTCACCTGAGGAAATAAAGAAATAGAGTTCAGAAACATAGAGAAAAGTTAATTAGAAGAAGAAAGAAACTAATGGAGGTCTGAAGCAAAGTACTAGTGTCTAGTAGTAAAGTTTTAGCTTTAGTAAAATAGGTTTGAGGTAGGGGACGTTATGGGGAATCTCTTTGTTTTATAATCTTGTTATCTTGCTTTGGAATTGTACATGTTGTTTGTTAAAGATGGTTATTATGTTTAGTTTTTTTTTATCATATTATTATATGATCTTATATCAACGTCATATTATTATTTGATTTTATTGAATAAGAAATTATTGAAGTTATGGGGTTGAAGCTATTACTTGAAAGGGATTAGTAATTGTCTGTCTTTGTATACATATAGGGAGAGAAACCCTTTCAATGTTATATTTAAAATGATCTCATGGCAAGAAGACACTGGTGACCAAGGATAATACAAGAGTACCAATTTAAAAACTTAACCCTATATATGTGTATACAATATTTGTTTATTGAAATGACATGAGATTTGCTCTACTGAGTTTATGGCTCACCCTTTTATGAATTTATGCAGATGTTACTCTTTGAGGGATAAAAACTTAATACCTAGAAGGGATGAAGTCTAGGAGGAGTAAACGGTGGCTTGGTTTTTAAATTTCTATTTGTGTAATAAGGCTTAGTCTATAAGCTTTCTTTCCTGTTTGTTGTAAAAACAATATTTATGAAATAAAGTTTACTCTTTTATTAAGTTACCTCTGATTAAAAGGTTTTCATATAACTTTTACTTGTCCAAGGTTCTCTTATCCTTGAGAAGTTGAAGTTATTCACATCTATACTCGGAAAAGAACCATTTTTTTTTTCCGAGTTGGGGTGTGACACATATACTCGCCAGAAATCCAGATTTTCTTAGTACTCCTTAAGGAAATGGCCAATAAACCAAAACTTGATAATTTGGAAGACTACCATTTTTGCCGATTTGGTTTGGGGTTGGGACTTGGGGTTGAGGTTGGGAGAGAATCTCTGGGAGGGTAAAAATTAAGGGGTTTTATATTGAATTGGGATGAAAAATGATCCATAAAAGATTAGACTTCAAGATACAATAGGTGTTTGTGTTTGAGAGATGAGTTCTAGACTTTCTGGGTTTTGGGGTTGTTGATAGAACATACAGACATTTGTCAAAAAAAAAAAGAACATGCATGGAGACGAATTGCAGTCTAGATACAATAAAAAAATATAATAAATAGATTAAGACATGAATGACAAAATCACCCTTCAAATAAGTCATGTTGTTAACACCGTTACTGACTTAACGATTATAAGTACCGATGTTCGGTCGAATCCAAACTAAGAGTATCAATTTGATATTTCTAAAAGTTAATATACCAAAACTTAAAAACATATGAGTAAAAGTTGAAACATGGTTCAGACGAATTTCTCCTTCGAGAACTACCATAAAACTTTGGGAAAATTCTCATTAGCCCTAAATTTAGACATTTTTTTTCCACTAACAAAAATAGATTTTAAAATTCTCATCAACCCAACAGACCCTTAGAGACTATTCCCGGTAACAAATTTTTTGGCTTTTTATGTTATTTTTCTGACCAAATTACCCTATCTCTCATATCCTATCCATTCTCTTTCGTGTATTCTCTCTTTCTCAAAAATCAAAACTCTCTCTCCAGAGATCTCCTCTCTCTCTCTCTCTCTCCTCTTCGATCTCATCGGCGACTCTTCGATTTTCTCTGATCAATTCTGCCGGCGGAGCTTGGTGGAGTTTCTCTGATGACGCCAAAATCAAGGAGATTGCAAAAGCTGAAGATGGTCGCGGAAGGAACTGACGGCATAGATCTAGATCGTGACGGAGGTTATGAAAATGGAACGCCGACATCTGCGGGCCAGATACGGAGGCGGTGGGAGGTGGTTCCCGTACCTGGATAGGTTCAACTGCGGCGGTGCTTACGTCACAAGTGGGGAGATATTGGAAGCGGTGGATCCGATTATAATGGATGTGAGGAAGGAGAGGTTTCAGAATGTGGTGAGGAATCAGAGCTACTCGGTGTGCTTGGTGGTGGAGGGGTTGGGAGATTTTGGGAATGTCTCGGCGTGTTCCGGTCCGCCGACGCGCTTGGGATTCAGTCGGTTCATGTGCTCTCTTGTGATGCATCCAAAAGGTGCAACGCCATTTGAGGTGAAAAGGTCTGGTTTTACTATATGGTTATAGTAATGTAGTTTTCGGGGTTTAACTTTGTTTATTTCGATGATGAATGTTGCCGATTTCAATTTTTTAGTACGTTTATATACAATGGAGCATCTAGATAAGGGCCATTTAACAAGGTTGTGAGTTGTGAGTCTTGTGACCAGGTGCTATAACAAGCTGAAATCATTCATTAGATCTTTTAAAATGGGGTCACTTAAAATCATCACATTGTTCTGTAATGCATTTCATTCATGATGTATGAATGACTTTGTTAACCCTGAAGCTTGAACGTGTTTCAGGTACAGAGAAAATCAACATGTCAGCATGGGAGCAGAGAAAGATATAACTGGGACTCCACTCAAGAATGCTTTGATGTTCTCACATCGCGTGGTTATCGAATTGCCACAGCACATGTGGGGATGGATGCGGTAATTATCCACTTATTTTCCTCCTGTATAATTTGTTTGCATGTTAAAGATGTTGTAAACAGTAGATAAGGGCCGATGAAAAAAAGATCTATGTTGAATGATCATCCACTTTATAGTTATAATAGTTATAATTTATCCCAATTGTAAAGGGAATCGGGGATAAAATGGTGTTGATGATTTACTAAATTGGCTTTGTGTAAATGATTGATTTCTGATCAATAAGAGGAATTGTATACAACTTTTCTTTTTATTATTGAATATCACTTTCTTTGTACATGAAATCATGCATTTGGGTGAATATGGAGTCTGTTGGAGAAAATATGGAACATATGGAACTTATTGGAGGCAATAAAAGATTTGTTTGGGATCTATTGCCCCCAATAGACCCCTTACTACCCCAATAGGATGTCATATGACCCTAATAGGATGTCCTACTGCCCCTAATAGACCTTCATACTTGCCCCTAATAGGAGGTCATACTGACCCCAATAGGAGGTTATACTGTCCTCAATAGGGACCTGTTATAAGTGACTGAAGCACACAGTTAAGTTCAAGATCTTACTGCCCCCAATAGGAGGTCATACTGCCCTTACTGACCCTAAAAGAGGTCATATTGCCCCCAAAAAGAGGTCGTATTGACCCTAGTAGGAGGTCATACTGCCCTACTGACCCCAGTAGGAGGTCCTACTGACCCCAGTAGGAGGTCCTACTGCCCCTAGTAGAGGTCGTACTGCCCCTAGTAGGAGGTCTACTGCCCCCAAGAGGTGGTCCTACTGCCCCCGGAGGTGGTCCTACTACCTCTACTGATCCCAGTAGAAGGTCCTACTGACCCTAAAGAGGTCATATTGCTCCCAACAAGAGGTCCTACTGACTCTAGTAGGAGGTCATACTGCCCCTACTGACCCTAGTAGGAGGTCCTACTACCCCCAGTAGTGGTCATACTGCCCTTAGGATGTGGTCCTACTGTCCCTAATAGGAGGTCCTACTACCCCTACTGACCCTAGTAGAAGGTCCTATTGACCCCAACAGGAGGTCATATTGCCCCTAACAAGAGGTCTTACTGACCCTAATAGGAGGTCATAATGCCCCTACTGACCCTAGTAGGAGGTCCTACTGCCCCCAGTAGGTGGTCCTACTACCTCTAGTAGGTGGTCCTACTGCCCTCGCAGTCCGGTCAACTGTCCCGGAGCCCGGTCAAAGGTTGCCGGAGTCTGGTCAACGTCATTGGTCTTTGAGAATCCGGTTATAAAAATTTTATTTTATAATAAACTCTTATAATAGTATATTGTAGTTTATTTAATTCATTAAAGGTATAATTGTCTTTTTACTCTTATAATGATCTACTGTAGTTTATTTAATTTATTAAATGTATATTTATCTTTCTGCTTTTTAAGTTGGCTCTTGGAAATTTTAAAATCTTATTTGTTACTAAAATAAAATTCTTAAAATTAAAGCATTCTTAAAATTAAGGTTAGGGCATTTTCCCTAAAACTTTATCGGAAGACCACAAACAAATAAAGATAAGATGACCATGCAGAATGAAAAGAGCATTCCACTACAATCAAGGCCAATCAAAAAGAAAAATATCTCTTTCCACATCTTAAATCTCAAATATCACTAAACTAAATTTGTCATGGTTCATACTAATACAGTCATACTCGTAATAATTTGCTACATACTGTTAATTAACTATGGATCTAATACTCTCTCTGCAATCTCTGCTAGTTTTCCTCTCCATCTATGTCTACCTTCATTTTTACACCACTCGACCAAAGAAATCCACACACGCCGGCTTCAAAGTTTACCCGATTCTCGGATCCCTACCGGGATTTCTCAAGAACCGGCACCGCTTCCTCGACTGGACCACCGAAATCCTCCGTATCTGTCCCACCAACACCGCCGTCTTCTACCGCCCGGGAAAGATTCACGGCATCATCACGGCCAACCCTTCCAACGTAGAGCACATGCTCAAGACCAACTTCGAGAACTACCCCAAAGGCGAGCGGTTCAGCTTTCTCCTCCAAGACTTCCTCGGCGGCGGAATCTTCAACGCCGACGGCGAGCTCTGGAAGCTCCAGAGAAAGACGGCCAGCTACGCCTTCAGCGCCAAATCCCTCAGGAACTTCGTCATGGATAACGTCAGCTTCGAGATTCAGACCAGGTTAGTTCCACTTTTGGCGCGAGCCTCCGAAACGGGATGTCGTTTGGACCTCCAAGACGTCTGGAGCGGTTTGCCTTCGACAATATTTGCAAGATGGCATTCAACGTCGACCCTGCTTGTCTCGGCGGCGATGGGAAATCCGCCGCCGAGTTTATGCAGGCGTTTGATGACGCTGCCACGCTTTGCTCCGGAAGGTTCCTCTACGCCTTTCAATTTATTCTTCTCTTCAAAAAGTTTTTCAACATCGGATCAGAGAGAAAGCTGAAGGATTCAATCGCAACCGTTCATAACTTCGCAGATGACATAATAAGGTCTAGAATGGAGAACAATAGCCACGAACAACATGAAGATTTGTTATCCCGGTTCATCGGAAACGACAACAATAACTCGCCGGAGTTTCTCCGTGACATCATCATAAGCATGATCCTCGCCGGTCGGGACACGACGTCGTCTGCTTTATCTTGGTTCTTCTGGATCCTATCATCTAGACCAAACGTCCAGCACAACATTCTGAACGAGCTCGAAACGATCCGAGCCCGAAACGGCAAAAGCATCGGCGATACTTACGGCTTTGACGAGCTCAGAGACATGCACTATTTACAAGCGGCGATCATGGAGGCCATGAGACTCTACCCTCCTGTACCGGTGGACACGAAGGCCTCCCTGAACGATGACGTCATGCCGGACGGGACGGTGTTGAAGAAAGGGTGGTTTGTGACGTACCATGCTTATGCGATGGGGAGGATGGAGACGATTTGGGGGAAGGACTGCAATGAGTATGTGCCGGAGAGATGGATCGGCGAGGACGGTACGTGTCAGCAGGAGAGTGCGTTTAAGTATCCGGTGTTTCACGCCGGGCCGAGAATGTGTCTCGGAAAAGACTTGGCGTTTATTCAGATGAAGTCTATTGCAGCCTCTGTGATCGAGAGGTTTGAGGTCGACGTAGAAGATAAGGGCACCTGTCCGGCGCATTTGCTGTCCATGACGCTTCGAATCAAAGGTGGACTACCCGTGAGTGTGAGCAAGAGATGCGTTTGACGTGTTGTTGTTTTCGTTTGACGTGTTGTTGTTTTCGTTTGTGTTTCTGATCGAAAAGACTTGCTGTTTGTGTTCATGATTGTAGTACAGAGATCGAATTTTGCGAAGGTTGTCTTCGATCTACTCTTACTATTTAGACCCTAGCTAGTTTATGTCTCTCTTTTATTTGAATGCAATCAATCTAATTAATCTTCTGAGCCGAGTGTAATACTGTGCCAACCAAGTACGTGAACGATTCTAACTCCTCTAGTTCATGAGAATAATAAATTGTGTACAAATAATAGGATAAGTTTTTGTTCAACCATATTATAAACCCTTAACCCACCACATCTTTAAAATATTAGTAAGATTTAAACTCATCACCTTAACGGTGTCAGTTAGATAATAGTTAGTATAGCTACGACCAATAGAAGAGTGTCTGAGTCCGTCTTTGCATGTTTCTCTGCTGAATAGGAGATGACTCGTAGGTGAAGGTGATGGTATTGATCATTCAATATTCAATCTGATGTGGCATCAACAATCACGTAAAAATTTCGTTGATCAATAAGAAAAGTGTCCCCTGAGATTGTGAGATCAATAATGGATAAATTGCTCCACAAATAGAACGTTTGGAATTGTTTTTCCTTCTTCCTACGAGTTCCTAATTCTTTTTGTCAGAGCTAGATTTTGCTACTCGCCCTCGAGATTTACTTCGCTTCTATAATATGGAGTCTACCTAAAGCGGAATCTCGTTTCACCGGACCATTTCCATATCTTATTTCATTCTAGAAAGGCGGAGACCGCATATGCTGATATGCATATAGAAGAATCAAGAAAACTAGTGATTGGCAAAATTCATGTGCTTTACAACCAAAGCCGAGGGGGAGCTAGAATTGGGGCAGCATGGAACTCTTCTTACATTGATGTCCATTTTGTCTGCCTTTGGTTTCTTCTTTCCAGTACTGATATTTTTAGGCCAACACTCTTAAGATATGATCCATACTTGAACTGAACAAAACAGAAAATATATATTCCCCGTCGACATATGTATATGAATCAAAGAAGGTCTCATTCAAACTCCGGAGCAAATAAGTTTTCATTCACGCACCCAAGTTCAGTTGACTGCAATAATTTCTGTCGATATAAAACTAAGAATGTTAATGTTCGAAGCAAAAGCACCAATAACATGACCTTTAACGTCATGAAGAACAGCACAAAAACCTCAACTTCCTCCTCATGCTTATGTCGTCATACCACTGTATATGTATGTATCATAATACTTTACTACGTATAATTAAGTCCAATTAGCCATGGATCTATCATTCTCTCTGCAATCTTTCCTTTATCTAGCTTTCCTCTCCGTCTATGTCTACCTTCGTTTTTACACTACTCAACCAAAGAATTCCAAACACACCGCCTTCAAAATCTACCCGATTCTAGGATCCCTACCAAAATTCCTGAAGAACTGGCATCGCTTCCGCGACTAGGACCACAGAAATTCTCCGCAACTGTCCCCCGACACCGCCATCTTCTTCCACCCGGGGCAACTCCACGGCATTGTCACGGCCAACCGTCAATTGTGGAGCACATCCGAGAACTACCAGAAAACTTTATTAGAAGACGACAACAGATAAGAGGAAATTTTTCAAATGGTGCCCCAAGTTAAGCTCATTCATCATTTTGATATCACAATTTTGAAAATTATCACAATGTTACCTCAACATTTAAACTCAACTCAACATTAGTTCCTTCCGTTATTAACACCGTTAAGTTCGAGTTAGTCAATAGGCAAAATTGTCTTTTCATGTTTTTCCTCTCCAAACATTTTCCCTCCACAAACCTTTCTCTCTAGAATATATCATTTTTCCTAAAAAGAGACATATAAAAATTATAATACACCATTGGCTATTAATATTAATCAAAATACACCATTGTAGTGAAAAATCTCTTATCTCTTGTTTTTTTTAAGATTTACTTGAAGAGAGGGAGACAAGAGAGTGTATTTGTGAGATTCTGATAGAGTGATATCTGATAAATAAGGAGCCTTTTGTGGCTCGTTTTGGCTTTTGGTGTTTTACCTACGGCGGGAAAATTGAGGAATAGAGTATTGTTTTGGAGGGAAAAGACTATGGTGTTGTGTTTGACGGAAAATAGAAGATCTTTTTGGAGGGAAAGGGTTAGGGAGTTGTGATTGGCGGAGAAAAGAGTATTATTCAGGAGGGAAAGGTTTAGGGAGGAAAAACATAAAGAGACAATTTTGCACATAGACTAACTCTAACTTAACGATGTTAATAACGGAATGAACTAATGTTAGGTTGAGTTTAAATATTGAGGTACCATTGTGATTGTTTTTTTTTTTTTTAAGCACCATTGTGATAGTTTGCAAAATTGAGATATCAAAATAACGAATCAGCTTAAATTAGGGCATCATTTGCAAAATTTCCTCAACAGATAAAGATAAGATAACCATGGAGAATGAAAAGAGCATTCCACTAAACTCCACAGCCAATCAAAAAGAAAAGTATCTCTTTCCAAATCTTGAATCTCAGATATCGCTAAACTAAATTTGTCATGGCTATGATCATACAGTCATAAACTTAGCTATGGATCTAATATTTTCTCTGCAATCTCTCTTAGTTTTCTTCTCCATCTATGTCTACCTTCATTTTTACACTACTCGACCAAAGAAATCCACACCCACCGGCTTCAAAGTTTACCCGATTCTCGGATCCCTACCGGAATTTCTCAAGAACCGGCACCGCTTCCTCGACTGGACCACCGAAATCCTCCGCAACTGTCCCACCAACACCGTCGTCTATTCCCGCCCGGGAAAGCTTCATGGCATCATCACGGCCAACCCTTCCAACGTAGAGCACATGCTCAAGACCAACTTCGAGAACTACCCCAAAGGCGACAGGTTCATCTTTCTCCTCCAAGACTTCGTCGGCGGAGGAATCTTCAACGCCGACGGCGAGCTCTGGAAGCTCCAGAGAAAGACGGCCAGCTACGCCTTCAGCGCCAAATCCCTCAGGAACTTCGTCATGGATAACGTCAGCTTCGAGATTCAGACCAGGTTAGTTCCACTTTTGGCGCGAGCCTCCGAAACGGGATGTCGTTTGGATCTCCAAGACGTCTTGGAGCGGTTTGCCTTCGACAATATTTGCAAGATGGCATTCAACGTCGACCCTGCTTGTCTCGGCGGCGATGGGAAATCCGCCGCCGAGTTTATGCAGGCGTTTGATGACGCTGCCACGCTTTGCTCCGGAAGGTCCCTCTACGCCTTTCAATTTATTCTTCTGTTCAAAAAGTTTTTCAACATCGGATCAGAGAGAAAGCTGAAGGATTCAATCGCAACCGTTCATAACTTCGCAGATGACATAATAAGGTCTAGAATGGAGAACAATAGCCACGAACAACATGAAGATTTGTTATCCCGGTTCATCGGAAACGACAACAATAACTCGCCGGAGTTTCTCCGTGACATCATCATAAGCATGATCCTCGCCGGTCGGGACACGACGTCGTCTGCTTTATCTTGGTTCTTCTGGATCCTATCATCTAGACCAAACGTCCAACACAACATTCTGAACGAGCTCGAAACGATCCGAGCCCGAAACGGCAAAAACATCGGCGATACTTACGGCTTTGACGAGCTCAGAGACATGCACTATTTACAAGCGGCGATAATGGAGGCCATGAGACTCTACCCTCCTGTACCGGTGGACACGAAGGCCTGCCTGAACGATGACGTCATGCCGGACGGGACGGTGTTGAAAAAAGGGTGGTCTGTGACGTACCATGCTTATGCGATGGGGAGGATGGAGACGATTTGGGGGAAGGACTGCAATGAGTATGTGCCGGAGAGGTGGATCGGCGAGGACGGTACGTGTCAGCAGGAGAGTGCGTTTAAGTATCCGGTGTTTCACGCCGGGCCGAGAATGTGTCTCGGAAAAGACTTGGCGTTTATTCAGATGAAGTCTATTGCAGCCTCTGTGATCGAGAGGTTTGAGGTCGACGTAGAAGATAAGGGCACCTGTCCGGCGCATTTGCTGTCCATGACGCTTCGAATGAAAGGTGGACTACCCGTGAGTGTGAGAAAGAGATGCGTTTGACGTGTTGTGTTTCGTTTGTACGTATTAGAAGAGGGAAAATGTTTTTAGCCATGTTTAAGATTTATGGCCTTAATCATATATGACATCTCAAATTACTTATCCACATCATTAAATAAAAAATCATGCTATGTCATTTTTAGGTAAAAATATAATTTTATTCTTTTATATCTAATGATTCTAGATTATTTTGTTTTTATTCTATAAAAATATGTTTTAAAGCCATTTTTTCATTACTCATGCTTAAATTTAAAAGGTGAAATATATATATATATATATATATATTTGTTTTCAAAAAAAAATATACACATACATAATTTTTTCAAGGAGAAAATTATACACATATATATATATATATATCTATATATTTGTCCAAAAAACCTTTATATATAGTTCATCCAATATAAATTCGATAGAGATTTTATTTTTTTAATTTCATTTTTAAAGTTCGATGGTGAATTATATATATATATATATATAAAGTAAAAAAAATAATGGTGAATTATGAAGTCTAAAACTATTTGATTCACAAAGATAATTTTTTTTATTAATATCGTAATTGTGGCCCTAAATGTAATGAATTATTATAATATTTGACTACATAAAAAATGTATTTAATTTAGTTCATGTAAGGTAACAAAATCACCTACATAAAAATGATAACTAAATCATCTTGATGAAAATAAAAATAATTATTCGAATTAATTAATGCATGAAATATAGGGATTGAATAAGTAAGAAACTATAATGAATCAATGAATTGATGGTGGTTTGGTTTTAGATAGATCATTATCAATAAATTATTGTATATAACTATATGTGCTGTATGTATTAAGATACATTTAATTTAGTTCATGTAAGGCAACTAACCCTCGCGTATATAAGAAAACCCTAAAGAGAGCGGCGGCAGCTCTCAACTCATCTCCAAAACAATCTTGTCCGGTGGCGACCTCAGTTTAAGGCTGGCCTCTTGGCCATGCCGATGCCTCATGGTTTTGCTACCGGACGGGATTTGAAATTTGACCGACAGCTTGAGAGAGGAGGACCAGCGAGAGTTGTTGGTTAAAGGTTTTCCAGGGCAGCCGGATTGTAAGGCATGGCCGATCGCTTTCCTGAGTTGTTTTTCTTCATCTGAAATTTTCATATCTTGTGGCTCACAGTGAGGCTAAGATGGTTGGGCAGATTGATGATGGTGGTGAGGATTCAGCGGGCTTGGAGTTTGCTGATGTTTGTGTAACTGTTATGGATCTTGTCAGACTGTGATGGTGACATTGTTGGGCAACTCTGTGGGATTTCATGGAGGTAGCAACGGAGATGATGAAACGATCTAGGACGGGCAGCAGTCGGTGAGGGAGAGTGGTTTTGGTGGTGGCTGGCACGGGTCAACCTTCAACTGGGCCTTTCGTTGGGCTTTCTGCTAAAGTTGTTTTGGTTTCTAAGTTAGGCTACGGTTTTGCCGTAGTCCAATTTTAAGTATTTAGCTAGTCTATTTACAGTAATTCCTTTTGTTAGGAACCTAGGCATTTGTGTGTCTAGTATTTCATGTTTTTCTGCTAGAAATAAGTGAACGGAATCTTTGTAATAAATGGTGCTAACATGCCACGTCCTTAACTTGCCCAATGTTTAGCAAGGGAGGCATGTATCCGTGTCATTCTAGCTTGAGTATCAATGAAATTGTCGTATGGCTTTACCTGTCAAAATGTAAGGTAACTAAATCAACTACATAAAAATGGTAACTAAATCATCTTGATGAAAATAAACAATATTTGGTATAATTATTCGTTAATTTTGTGTGATTATTAATTAGATCGTTATGAATAAATTATATTTGGTATATGGTATCTATATAGGCGTGTCCGTATTTATAAGAGGATATGCAAACATTCCATATTAGTATACGTATTGTCATCTATAGACAAATCCTCCTTATTAATCAGAAAAATCAAACCTTAAATTAAATTTGCAAAATAAAAAGAAAATATATTATACACATTTATACCGGTACCTCACGAAATATTGTGATGGACTTCAACATGAGATTTTTTTGGCAAGAGATGAACTTCATTGAATAGGTATGAGATATAGTGATTGAATAAGTATATTAAGTGTGAAGTGTACTTCATTTAATGAATCAAATATCTAAAATAGAAGTCATAATCCACATTAACATAAACTAATATATTGTTCTACACAAATAAATACGTACTAGATATTCAATGATGATTTCAATAACATTGAAAAAATAAGCTAGCCATCATTGATATTGTGATTTGAAGTCAGAAACATATCTTATAGTTCCGGTACCTCACGAAATATTGTGATGGACTTCAGCATGAGATTTTTTTTGGCAAGAGATGAACTTCATTGAATAGGTATGAGATATAGTGATTGAATAAGTATGTTAAGTGTGAAGTGTACTTCATTTAATGAATCAAATTTCTAAAATAGAAGTCATCATTCACATTAACATAAACTAATATACTATTCTACATAAATAAATACGTACTAGGTATCCAATGATGATTTCAATAACATTGAAAAAAGAAGCTAGCCATCATTGATATAGGGATTTGAAGTCAGAAACATATCTTATAGTAACAAACAAGTACTAAGTAGTCAATAATGAACTAATAATGTTCTCTTAGAACTTTTCCCTAATAGAATATTCACATTAAAATAAAATTAGTCATTGTTCACATTGAAATTCAAAGTCATAAATATGTCACATAGTAACAAATAAGTTACAAGTACCAATAATAATCTAGTAATGTTCACTTAGAACATTTCTCAAATAGCATGTTCACATTGAACTTCATATTGAAATAGAAGACATTATTTACATTAAAATTTGAAGTCGTTGTTCATATTGAAATTTAAAGTCCTAAACAAGTCTTATAATATATAACAAATAAGTTATAAGTAGCAGATGATAAGCTAATAATTTTCACTTAGAACCTTTCCATAATAAATATTTCAATTGAAATAGAAGTTATTATAAACATTGAAGTTCACATTCAAATATTCAAATAGAAGTCATTATTCACATTGAGATTTAAAGTGATAAACATAAGTTATAAATAGTCAATAATGAGCTAGTACGAATGATCACTAAACAAATAAATACTAAGTAGCTGACAATGAGCTACTAAAGTTCACTATAAACCTCTCTTTAGTGGAATATTCACACTAAATAAAAAAAAGTATTAAGTAGCTAATTATGTGCTGTAGTTCACCGAGGACGTATCCTACCTCAATGCTGTATTCACACTAAAATTGAATAAATAAGTTTGGGGTTTAGGGATAAAAATTTAGGGTTTAGGGATAAAAGTTTAGAGTTAGGGTTTAAAAGGTTTAGGGTTTGGGGGTTTAAAAGGGTTTAGGGTTTGGGGTTTTAAAAGGGTTAGGTTTAGGGTTAAATGTTTAGGGTTAAATATATTTAACCCTAAACCCTAAACTCTAAACCCTTTAAAAATTAAATATATTAAGTAGTTAATAATGAGCTAAGTACAAGTTCACCGGGGATTTTCTCTAATAGCATATTCGCATTAAAATGTACATAACACTTTATATGTATTAAATGTTTGTTGTATTAATTTCATCATTTTAAAGTCTCATATATTAACTACTTTGCAAGTTTAGGCCATTTTAAAACTTTATTAAAACAAAAAAACCAAAACAAAAAACTCATAAACTTGTATTAAACAAAAACCAAAACTTTATTAAGGAAATGCATTTAATTAACAGTTTTTTTGTTGCTAATGAAATTCATAAATTTGTAGATCTTTCTGTTGCTTTTCGATGATTTGATTCCTGAGCTCGTTGTGATGGCTTAAAACAATTGAAGTCGTTATATCAAGCCGATATTTGTCAGCCATATCCTGCAATTTTATGAGCAAAAATTGAAGTTAGAATATTATAAGATTCTCAAAAGAAGAAACATATATGGTTCAAAATATATAAGCAATCATTAGAAGTATAAAGTATAATACTTTTATTACCTTATTGATCTCTGTCGTAATTTTACCATACCATGACTATATTACCTTAATCAACAGTACTCCACAATCCCAACGAAAATCAATCAAACTTAAACACATTAGACTTAATACATACATCCATATATAGTTATATACATAATTTATTGATAACGATCTGTCTAAAACCAAAACACCATCAATTCATTGATTCATTATAGTTTCTTACTTATTCAATCCTTATATTCATGCATCAATTCGAATAATATTGTTTATTTTCATCAAGATGATTTAGTTACCATTTTTATGTAGTTGATTTTGTTACCTTACATGAACTAAATTAAATGCATTTTTTATGTAGTCAAATATTATAATAATTCATTACATTTCGGGCCACAAATACGATATTAATAAATAAATAAATAAATTATCTTTGTGAATCAAATAGTTTTAGACTTCATAATTCACCATTTTTTCCTTTTACTTTATATATATATATATAATTCACCATCGAACTTTAAAAATAAAATAAAATAAAAATCTCTATCGAATTTATATTGGATGAACTATATATAAAGGTTTTTTGGACAAATATATAGATATTGTTTTAGGATATTCTCTATGTGTGTTTGGCCTTATGCCAATAGGATATGTAGTTAGACTAGATCTATGTATTCATATCCTTACCATATTGGTATTATGTAATTCCTTATATAAAGGGCTCCTATCAATGAATAAAGATGATGATCTCTTGCTATCTCTTTGTCTCTACACTTTATCCTTCATCACGTTATCATACACTTTGTTCTAACCTAGAGCCAATAGCCCACCATTTGTTTTTCAAAACCCTAAAATCGGGCAGCCTTGTTTTTTCCGATTTCTGACCAAAATTCCGACTGCCCTCCGCCGGAATTTTATATCCCCAGAAAGCTCTCTCCGTCCCGGATCCAACGCCGCCGGCCTCACCCTGAGAACCGGCAGCCGGAAGATTCTAGACCGCCGCCGCTACCGACCACCGGTTCACCACCTTCCCTTGCTCCGATCAACCTGAATTTTTGACAAAAGCTTCCTCATCCATAGCTGCTCCTCCTGTCAAAATTTCAGCCTGAAATTCTAAATAGAAGTGGGCAAAACGTTGTTTCTCCTCTCGGCCGCCGCCGCCGCCGTCCGCTCGCTGCTTTCTTTTCATCCGATCAAGCACCAAGTGTTTACGGTATGTTTATTTTACAACCCTAAAACTCTTACAAGTTCGATAACCTCGGGGGAGATAAAGTGTTTTCTTCCCTTCTTCTACTCCATTCTATACTTGGGTCGGTGTATTTGCAGGTATCAAAAATCCTGAAATTTTATTCGAGGTCAAGAGTGTGTTTGATCACTCTTATTTCCTTATCCGGGTTATGTATGATCAACCCGATCTATCACCGGATTGTGTTTGATCAATCCGAGGCCTTTTTTCTGAATTGTATTTGATCAATTCGCGGCTTTTTCAGATTGTGTATGATCAATCCAAGGACAAACCATTAAAAACATCGTTTGTGACCTCTATCGAGTCTCATAACAGCTTGGTTTTGTATGCAAGAGCAATGTAACATTCTGCTCTTTGAGTTTTGACGTACTAGATGCTTAAGACGGATCTTCGCTTGGTATCTGTGGAACCTTTCATTGGAAAAGATTAAACCACATGTTTTGACCCCCAGGCTAACAAGCCTAGATGCCGAGATTTCATATCTCATGTGCTCAAAGTCTTTGAAGCGCCACATCGACAAAAGCCTTCAATGGCAATCTGTGTAAAAAGTAATGACCACAAAGTACTGTGGAATGCACTCATGGAGCGTTTCTCGAAACGTTCATATAACTCTACTTGTTGAGTTATTAGTTAAGTGGATTGTTTACCACCTTAATTGACTACATATTGTCGATGATCTTTTGTGGCATCATGATCCATAATCTTTAGCAGATTCGATCATCATCAAGTTTTCTAGGTCCTCCAAGTTGGTGTGGAATTATCAACGAGACTTGATTTTGATCATAAAAACGGGAATTGTATATACGCTAATGTGATAAACTTATTTGGGATTATCCCCTAATGTGGGGACAACAATATGGGTCATGACAACGGCAGAAAACGTCGTGCCGATGTCTAGAAAAGAGGGGGAGGTGTCGCCGGCTCTAATAGCGACACTCCCGGTCTAGACACCATTATGTCAAAACTACACACGTCAGCTCCTGACAATGCAACCGTTGTGGATCTTCGGATCACTAGTTTAAGATTGTCAAGCTCCTTTAAATTGTGAATGCATACAAAAAGGTGGACAAGAACGTCATCCTCATGATCGCGAATTTCAAAGATTCGGATCCTGCTCTAGCTACCCATGACTTTGATGTCATCGGCTAGACATTGATTTTCGTTCCAAGCTTTATGTACTAAGGTTTGTATCGACGTCCTTCGTCTATTTGAAACCTCAATGTACTCACATTAGCAATAATGAATGCCTTGGAAATTTTTTCGAAGTGAAATTATTCTCCTCTTATGGTTTATATTAATTTACAATCAAGATGTACACTTACATCGTCCTTAGAAACATGGCATATTGTGCCGATTTTGGTCCCTTCCTTTGAAGGTGACTCATGGCACTGCATCCTCAAGGAGGATCACCCACGTGTTTTCGGCATCAGAGATATACATGAAGATCTTAAACGGACTTCATTCATCTGAATCAAGTGGCTCCAGACCACAAGAGCACGCGTTTGCTAAAGGTATTGGAACGCACATGAACTCTACTAGATTTGGAAGGGATATGAGAATTATGCCTTTGCATGTTCATTCCGGATTTACATGGACTCTTGATGGATCAAGAGATGCCAATATGTATCAACATCCGAAGAAAAAGATCTTGGGAAGACATGATCTCGATAAGGCACTCGATGACTGTATTGATGATGATTTTCCATCAATCGGCTTAGGCGCTCTATAACTAGTGAGGCCTACATATACTCCCATGATTAGACAAGGTCTTTGCTCTAAAGAGAGATCCGTTGTTTTGTCTAAAGCAAGATGACAAATATGTGTTAAGAGATGGAGTTCCCATCTAAGTACAATAAGACGCATCAATGTACTCAACACAATACGAAAGACTTGACGTCTCATTCGCTATGAAAAGTTGTAAAGCTAAGTGTAGCTATGCGCCCACGCAATGCCAATATAATGACAGTAACTCCTTTTTCAATACTTAATGGTATGAAAGGTTGAGGTTTATTTATCCCAACATAAGAAAGACACATCAAAAGTGAAATCAGAATCTGCCAAGTTTTGTAGGTCAACTTCCACGGGACCTATAGGAAATCTCACTCACTATAAAATGGTGAAATTGGTATCATTAGAAGGTCTACGTGTCTACGTTTCAGGGACACCAACCATTTGATCATACTATCATATTGAGTGAGTTATGGCCGTTTTCATAAAGTAGGACGAATCTGTCCGAGAATCTGATTTTGGCAAAACAGTCAACTTCGACGGGATTTGTGAACAGCTCCTGATGAACCAGAATGTGTGTAATATACGGTTGGAAAGCTAAATGAGTCTAGTTTCCAAAACCATTTATGGTTCATTCATATGTATTTCTTAGAAGAAGTTACGACTGTTCTAGTAACTGAAGGTCATGCTGCGCGGAAATCTGATTTCCTGCACGAACTTATGTTTTGAGTTCACAAGCGGCCTTCTCCTTAAGATCTAAGTGTAAAAGATCATTTGAGGACAATACGGCATGATTTAGTTAATCATTGCCCAATGCCACATTTGAAGACATGTTAAAGAGCATTGACATGCTAAGTTGTTGAAACTTCCGTGATTAGTAAGAATCAGGAAGAGCCCTATGATTGATGTAAAGATCAGGAGGAGGTGCGAACTTTAGGGGAGTCTAGCACACATACATACATGTCATTATCAAATGTGAAGGGTGCGTTGTACTCTTTTTCTCCTACGATCAAGGTTCAGTTTTTCTCCCATAGGGTTTTTGTGACTTAACGAGGTTTTTGACGAGGTAACAGATCAGTACCATCGGCATATCAGCGCGCGGTACAAGGGAGAGTGTTTTAGGATATTCTCTATGTGTACTTGACCTTATGCCAATAGGATATGTAGTTAGACTAGATCTGATATATATTTACCATATTGGTATTATGTAATTCCCTATATAAAGGGCTCCTATCAATGAATAAGATGATGATTCTCTTGCTATCTCTTTGTCTCTACACTTTATTCTTCATCAGATATATATATATATATATATATATATATATATATGTATAATTTTCTCTTGAAAAAAATTATGTATGTGTATATTTTTTTTTTTTTGAAAATAAATAAATATATATATATATATATTTCACATTTTAAATTTAAGCATGAGTAATGAAAAAATGGCTTAAAAACATATTTTTATAGAATAAAAACAAAATAATCTAGAGCCATTGGATATAAGGATAAGATTGTATTTTTACCTAAAAATGACATAGCATGATTTTGTTATTTGATGATGTGGATAGGTGATTTGACATGCCACCTAGGATTAAGGCCATAAATTCTAGGCCTTATTAAGGCCCTCTAGCACTACCCTTAGAAGAGTTGCATTATGATGGACAGTTGAAAAGTTGGAAGTCTTTTTAATAAGGACATCTATAATATAATAAGCACGCACTAGTCGAAGACATTTCGGTTTATTCTATTTTTCGATCTTATATCTACATCTTAACCGTTCAGTTTATAAGTTTTTATGAGTAGATCATTTCAGTAAATTTTTAATCATATCATGTTTGACAGATTTAGTTCATCTATTTATTTATTTAATCTAGTTTGTTAACCATATCATGTTTGCTTTGGGCCCACCGGCGCTTATGGTTTGTTCTTGATTATCTACTCATCATATGTAACAGCTTAGTCTCTACCATTGAAATATTGTTTGCTTTAAGCCCACCGGCCCTTATGGTTTTGTTTTTCAGGTTTCATCCAAAACGTGTCTCAATGTAAGGTATTAGCTTTGCATATATAAACATAGCAATTTGTCTCTCCCGGGCGATGTGGGACGGGTGCACCTACTAGCCTGTCTGCCTAGTTAGGTCACCACAATCCACCCCCTTTAGGTCCCGCTCGTGACACCTGCCGAAGGCAGCTCTGATACCGTAACAACTCAGTCCCTACCATTGAGATATTGTCCTCTTTGGGCCTACGGGCCATCACAGTTTTGTTCTTGAAGTTTCATCCCAAAACGCGTTTCAATGTAAGGTGCTAGCTCTGCACATATAAGCATAGCAACTTGTCTCCCCTGGGCGATGTGGGACGGGCGCACATACTAGCTTGTCTACCTAGTTAGGGCACCACATCATATAAATCTAAAAACTGAACTGGTGAGATGTTAAAATGTGATCGGAAAATGAATTTTTCAAATTAAAAACCGAAAAGTCATCAACTAGTCCTCATTATAGAGTTCGGCTCCCTTGAAAAATTACAGTTTATTTGTTTGTTGTGTTTCTGATGATCGAAAAGGCTTATTGTTTGTGTTCGTGATTGAAGTAGAGAATTCAGATTTTGCGAAGGCTGTCTTCGATATATCTACTCTTACTATTTAGACCCTAATTGTTTCTCACCTCTCTTTTATTTGAATGCAATCAATCTAATCTTCTGAGTTCGATCAGTGCAGTACTGTGCCACTTGTTGACCATACCATTACAGTATAATTTTGGTATGTATGTAATATGGTTCATTGCTTTAAGTATAATATGGTTCGTTTGTACTACATGAATGAAACATATCAAGACTTTAGGGGGATTTATACGTGGAGATCGTTGTTGCATCTGTATTTGCTATCTAATGAATGGTGGAGCGTTGAGTACCAGGACGGAAATACGTTGCAAGCTTTGATTTCAAGGTGATGTTAGTTAATTGAGTATTAAATGAAGAGTTTGATTAGAAATCATATAATGGTTAGGTTTTTTCTTTTATAACCCAAACCTAAATTCAAATTTTAGGCAAACCAAACATACAAATATTTATAGGTTTTATATGTGGGTTGGGTCTGTGTGTTGGGTTTTCCATGGAATTGGAAGCTTAAGGATAAGATCTCTATGCAAGCTAACAAGGAGTTCCCTGCTATGTATGGGCGGAAAGGTACACCACAAGGGTCTCTAGGCCTCATGTCAATGTTTTAGGTTCTTTGTCTAGCTTGTATATGTCATTTGCTTTCTAGTGTATTGTCTGCTTTTTTTAACGTAGTTTTGGTTTTCCATTTAGTATTTAGTTATAGTAGAATAAAGAGCTTTGCTCTTGATCTTGTATCGGAGCTTGCTCTCGCCTGACCTATCAATAATTGGTCGTATGGCTTCAAGGCCAATGAAATATATCCATCTTTCTCAAAATATTGTAGCATGTTGAAGGAAAAAATACATTGATGTGCCTTTGTTAGTTACTTTGACGAAGAGGGAAATCATGTGATTATATGTAATTGAGCAATCAGACATTATTAGGTTTCATTACATTGTAATTATCATTTGTAACTGTTGTATTCATCCATATATAAGGGAGTTATCTAATGAGAATGAGTAGACAGAGGAAATCATGTGATTATATGTAATTAAACAATCAGACATTATTAGGTTTCATTACATTATAATTATCATTTGTAATTGTTGTATTTATCCTATATATAAGGGAGTTATCTAATGAGAATGAGTAAACAAGTTCTAATTGTCATATTTCCTGTAACACGTTATCAGCACTTTGCTTTACCCTTAAGTCTAACAAGCCAAAAGAAAACAAAAACTCTAAAATACTACTTCGTCGTCGCTAACCCCCAGGCCCCTGCCTTCCCCTCCATACGGCAAAGAAACACTGCACCCACGCCTAGTAGCGACACAGCCCTACTTCTCCCTCTATTTTTCTATGTTCTTTTCTTTGTGCTTTGATTTTGTCATTAATCTACATATATATTTTGCTTGATTTAGAATTGAAGATGGCACAGAGGAAGAGAAGAACGCGAGCACCCAGCCCCGTGCACCGCACCGATCAACCCCGAAGGCCGGCGACACAAAACGGTGGCAGCCTAGCGGCACAGGCCCTACCGACCTCGACCCTGATCGGCTCTCTCCTAGCCTTGCGCACCGGCCCAGTCCAACCTCCCACGCCGGCGCCTCCTAGCCTAGCCTCGTCGGGCAAGCCCAGCCTCGTGTCTTCGCGCCTCACCGGTGACCCTGCTTCGATTGGATCCGGCACCACTCTCGAGCGACGGAGACCAGATCAGTCTCCACAGCCCTGATCAAGAAGCCTACCTCCGCCCGACGCCGACAACGCGCGACTCTACCTCAACCCGGATCAAACTATTGACCTGGATCCGACCTTGAAAAGAAAGGGATTTTAACCTTTCTGGTAAATCAGTGATTTACGATACCTTGTGAGAAAAGACTTTCCTCAAGATTCAAGTGAATCAAGTAAGGTCCAAGGAAAATAGGAAAGACTTGTTTCTCAAATCGCAGCCTACAACTATATAGGAAAGGCATGTGAGAAACATAGGAATGCAAAGACGTTCCTAGCTCCATTGATTGATATAAGGATCACGGGGAGTGTAGACTTCAGGGGGAGTCTAACATAATAGGTGCGTTGTGCTCTTTTTCTTTCGACCAAGATTTATTTTGTCCCACTGGGTTTTGTTACTTGACCAAGTTTTTAATGAGGCAATACCACATGCACCACTTTAATTTTGACTTGGCACAAGGGGAGTGTTGAAGAAAAAATGCATTGGTGTGCTTTCGTCAGTTACTTTGACGAAGAAGAAAGAAATCATGTGATTATATGTAATTGAGCTATATATCAGACATTATTAGGTTTCATTACATTGTAATTACCATTTGTAACTATTGTATTCATCCCCTGTATAAGGGGTTATTTTTTAAGGGAGCAAGGCAAATACAAACAAATTACAACAATTACAACAAGGACGATGATCATATGCATCTCTTCCTCACACTCACTGGTAGTCCACCTTTGATTCGAAGCGTCATGGACAACAAATGCTTAGGAGACGTGTATTTATCTTCTACGTCGACCTCAAACCTCTCGATCACAGAAGCTGCAATGGACTTCATCTGAATAAACGCCAAGTCTTTCTCGAGACACATTCTCGGCCCGGCGTGAAACACCGGATACTTAAACGCACTCTCCTGCTGACACGTACCGTCCTCGCCGATCCACCTCTCCGGCACATACTCACTGCAGTCCTTCCCCCAAATCGTCTCCATCCTCCCCATCGCATAGGCATGGTACGTCACAAACCACCCTTTCTTCAACACTGTCCCATCCGGCATGACATCGTCGTTCATGCACTGTTTTGAGTCCACCGGCACAGGAGGGTAAAGTCTCATGGTCTCCAGAATCGCTGCTTGCAAATAGTGCACGTCTTTGAGCTCGTCAAAACCGTACGTATCGCCCATGCTTTTGCCGTTTCGGGCACGAATGGCTTCGAGCTCATTCAGAATGTTGAGCTGGACACTTTCCCTAGACGATAAAAGAAGAAGAACCAAGATAGAGCAGACGACGTCGTGTCCCGGCCTGCGAGGATCATGCTTATGATGATGTCACGGAGAAACTCCGGCGAGTTGTTGTTGTCATTTTCGATGAACCGAGATAACAAATCTTCCTGTTGTTTGTAGCTATTGTTTTCCATTCCGGACCTTATTATCTTATCTGCGTAGTTGTGAACGATTCCGATTGATTCTCGTAGTCTCCTCTCTGATCCAATGTTGAGAAGCTTTTTGAACGTAAGGATAAATTGGAAGGCGTAAAAGAACCTTCTAGAGCAAAGCGTGGCTGCGTCATCAAACGCCCACGTAAACTCGGCAGCGGATTTTCATCACCGCTGAGACAACCCGGGTCGACGTTGAAAGCCATCTTGCAAATATTATCGAACGCAAACCGCTCTAAAACGTCTTGGAGATCCAAACGACACCCCGTTTCGGAGGCTCGCACCAAAAGCGGAATCAACCTCGTCTCAATCTCGAAGCTGACATTATCCATAACGAAGTTTCTTAAGGATTTGATGTTGAATGCATAGCTGGCCGTCTTTCTCTGGACCTTCCAGAGCTCACCGTCGGCGTTGAAGATTCCGTCTCCGAGAAAATTATTGAAGAGAGAGATGACCCGCTCGCCTTTCGGGTAGTTCTCGAAGTTGATCTTGAGGATGTGCTCCACGTTTAACGGGTTGGCCGTGACGATGCCGTGGACTTTTCCGGGCTGAAGAAGACGGCTGTGTTGGTTGGACAGTTGCGGAGAATTTCTGTGGTCCAGTCGAGAAAGCGATGTCGGTTCTTCAGAAATTCCGGTAGGGATCCGAGAATCGGGTAGTTTTTAAAGCCGATGTGTGTTGATTTCTTTGGTCGAGTAGTGTAAAAATGTATGTAGACAGAAATGGATAGGAAAGCTAGACAAAGGAAAAATTGCAGAGAGAATAATATCTCCATGGCTAATTACATGGACTGAACAAGAGCTTGGGGCACAAACAATACTTGCCACATTCTATGTCGCTATTATCACTATGATGATACTTATATATAGACATTGGGATGACTACGTACATAAGCATGAGGAGGAAGTTGATGTTTTTGTGCTGTTCTTCGTGGCGTTAAAGGTCATGTATTTGGTGCTTTTGCTTTGAACATTAGCGTTCGTATTTTATTTTCAAAATAGCGACATAGAATGTGGCAAGTATTGTTTGTGCCCCAAGCTCTTGTTCAGGCTTAGATTGTCACTGGTTTGGTGTGCGCCCCCAGCTCTTGTAGTCTTGTTCAACAAGCTCGATTGATGGCAAACACTACTGCGTAGCAGAACATGCCAACAAGTAAATAAATATTTACTTGACAAGTCCCTAGATCGTAAAATCTTCCACTTTTGACGTGAAACTAAATTAATGATCTTGTTAAATACACAAAGATAGATGTGAACGAGTATTCGACGATTTTAACTCCTAGTTCTAGAGCATTGAATTTCAATGATGCACATCATGTTTTCTTCATACCACCTTAATTGCGTTTCTCATTGTTTGCAACATCTTGTATGAATTTCACATATTTGTTTATCTAGTCCATGCACTTCAACCCTCGATAATTCGAACTAATAGAAGTGAACAATTAAATAAAGTCTATGAGATATCGGAGATAGTTAAAGTAAATTAATGTTCAAAATAAAGTGATTATATTTTGTTATTATGTTTTGAAAAGCTGGTATATTTGTTTGACGGATGTGATTTTATGCAAAGTGAAAATAAGCACTGTATAATTTGTATGAAATTCTTAATTACTTGGTTATCAAACAACACCATAGTTATTAATGTAAAGAAATTTTCTCCTTGATGTTAAAGCTTGGGGACTGTTGTGGTCAACAAAATTGTTTCTCAAACTCAATCTTGGCAACTTGTTTTTTGAATCTGACTATGTTGTTCTTCTTGGTTCCCTCTTTGGAGGCTGTGTGAACTTCATGAATGTTATCTGAACTTCTCTGATCAAGTCAATCACATATGGAAAAGCTCTTGCCAAAAACAGTGTTGACAGTTACGTAATCTTTTATTGATGATCCTCCTGCTGTAACTATATACGACACAGTCTCCTACAGATTTTACTCATTTTAGTTTGTTTCCCCTTGCTTTGTTTGTGTTGGGCGTACAGTTTGTAACAGCAACAACTTTCTTCATTCATAATCTTCTTGATTATATTTTAATTTAGCTAATGATCTCGAATCATTCAACTTTATTATCAATTGTCTGCAAGATATTCCCTCGATTCCGAGCTCCCCAACACTGTGTGGCTCTGAGAATCTGAGAGTGACGGCTACACAGTAACTCGGTAACTCCTCCGCCCACATCATAAACAAACAACCCAATCCCTCCATTTTTTTTCCTAAAATTCCCAACACCCACCTCACCTTCCGCAAATGCGCTGCGACCCTGCTTCCTCTTGGCTCTGCGGCCGCCACGTGTCCGTCGCAACCGCCATGCCCACCGCCGGAACATCTTTCCTCTTCCTCTGCAGACCCGCCGTCTCATGCTGCACCAACACTCCCAACCCACTCAAGCGTCGATACTCCGGTAGCAGTCATGCTCCGGACATCGTCCGCCGTTGGATCCAGTCCGATCATGCTCTAGCTTCTCAAGGTTTGATTCTCATTTCATACTCTACATGCATGATGTGGATGATTCTGATTGGTTGGGTTAATGTAGCAGATAGGTTCACGGTTGCTTCGTACAATATCTTGGGGGATAGAAATGCTTTTGCTCATAGAGACATGTATGGGAATGTGCCGTCTATGTATCTGAAGTGGGACCACCGGAAAAGGGTCATCTGCGATGAAATTTCTGCCTGGAACTCTGATATAGTTTGCTTGCAAGTAAAGCTTCTTGAACTTGTTGTTCTTTATTGTGTTGGGGAAAGAGTTTAGTTGTGAAGTTGTTATATACTGAGAGGGCTGTTTGTGTGGTTTCATTAGGAGGTGGACAAGTATTTGGAGCTTTCGAACAATTTGGCGAAACTGGGATATGCTGGTTCTTATAAGGTTAATAATTTCTGTGTTATGGGCCAATTTGATTCTTACTGCGTGCTTTTCAGTTTGACGATTGCAAGATGAGTTCAAAATGATAACTACTACAATGTGATTGAATATATGAGTTTATACATTCAGACAGCGTTTCGCAAATGTAGATCAGTTTCTCGTGAACTGATTTGGATTTTGGTCTACTTATCAAAAGTAAGTTCTAAATCAGTTGTTTCATTATGGTAGAGACGCACAGGAGATACTGTTGATGGTTGCGCTACTTTCTGGAAATCTCATAAGTAAGACCATGTTGATTTATTTCGTTTTTTCTAGCTGTTAGTGCTTATTTTCTTACAGTAACAAGAAGTTGTATAACCTTGGCACTTCATTCTATCAGTTTGCGGTTGTTAGATGAAGAGAGCATTGAATTCAAGGGATACGGACTTCGTGACAATGTTGCCCAACTTTCGGTTTTTGAGGTAGAACATTTGGAAATCAGACAGTACTTCTTAGATAGTATCCAGTAAATAGTTTTGAGTGTATCTTTGCATGTTCCTTTGCTGAAGAGAATATGGATTCAGAGGTAATGTGTATCATCCAATCTAATGTTGCATTAAAAACCATGTAAAGTTTCATTGCCCAATAAGAAAAGTTACCCTGAGATAGTAATATTAATAATGGATTGCTTAACAATAATAATGTTCTGGACTATAGCCTTTTCTTCTTCTTCTTTTTTTTTTTTTTCGATTTCCTAGTTATTTTTTTTAAGAGGAACTTTTTCTGGTAACAAATTGCTTCTAATTTTGTTTTATGGCGGTCACGTTTCTGGGTTTGTTCTGTAGGCTTTTACACTTCTGAGATCTACTTCGCTTCAGATAGAGTATATATAAATGCAGTGTTTTGATTAAATGGACCCTTTCTGTATCTAATTTCATTCCATACAGGCAGATGCATAAAGACAAATCAAGAAAGTTAGTGATTGGTAACATCCATGTGCTTTACAGCCCTAGCCGAGGGGAATTAAATTGGGCCAGGTAAGTTCTATTACAGTGATGTCCAATTTGTCTGCTTTTGGTTTCGTCCCCCAGACTGATAGTTTTAGGCTAACATTCTTAACGATATGATCCATGCACTGAACAAAATAGAAAATGTATGTTTACTTAGATGAAGAAGGTCTTCATCATTCAAAATGTTAGGAATAATTGAATTGCATCTGGGGATGTTTTTGTTTAATGGTCTCCATCATTCAAAATGGGCAATTATTTGAACTTCTTTCCTTTCCAGATTCGTTTTCTCTTATCAAGGGCCCATATCCTCTCGGAGAGATGGGGTAATGCCCCTGTTGTCCTTTGTGGTGATTTCAATAGCACTCCTCAGGTGTGATATTCTAAAGAAACTGTCATAAAAGCTTTCTTCAGTTTTTCATTTAGCTTATTAAGTAATGCTTAACTAGCTTTTATGCTTATTGACAGAGTGCGATATACAAGTTCTTGTCAACATCTGAGGTGATCACATGTCTATTGTTAACCACTTGAATAACATTCAGATACATAGTCCGGTCTTTACAAAACTGATGGCGATCATTGTCATATAAAGAATCCAAGTACATATAAAATCCAAGTTTTCTTAAATCTGATTTGTGCCTCTTATCTACAGCTAAATATCATGTCATATGACAGAACAGAGTTATCTGGGCAGAAGAGCTGTCATCCTGCTCAAGTTTTAGGAGTCAAACAAAGAACTAGCAGTCCATTGAACTTGATAGATGGGTATGTCTCATATCTGTGACACTGACTTCCTTTCTCTTTTGTTTTTATTTAGTTCCTATGATGATGTGCTTGCATAATTCACATATTAGTTAAATTTAACATAGGATAGCTTATTTAAACTGTGGAAATGTTAAAGCTTGATATGTTAAATGTTCATCATCAGATTATTGAAACATAGCTGGACAGATGAAGAGATTAGAGTTGCAACTGGAAATTCTGGCAGTCATTCAGTTGTGCATCCCTTGAAGCTTAACAGTTCTTACGCTATGGTGCAGGTATAAGTGTTTAACCAGTTGGCTGGTCAGTTCAGTTTCCTGTAGTATGCATTGTTTTGATTTCTCTCTGGTTATATATCATATTTTCAGGGTTCTGCAGCAACACGGGGATCCAGCGGTGAGCCTTTAGCTACTTCCTACCATTCAAAGTTTCTTGGCACCGTTGACTACTTGTGGTGAATTCCTTATCTTAAATACTGTAATGATGATTCTAATGTTAGCGGGGGTGATTATCATAGTACAACATGAATCTTATGAAATGCTTGTTTTCTATATAGGTACTCGGCTGGTCTTGTGCCGACAGGAGTTATGGATACAGTTCCACTTGACACTCTCCAGAAGATTGGTAGCCTCCCTTGCAAGGTATGAAAACATTGGATTCTTCTACTTAATGGATAAGTGTTTCCCTCACATCGACTAGCTTGGAAGTGTTTGGATTTTGCTGTTGGCTTGAACACTTGGACTTTTGTGGTCATTAAATGCTGTTGATAAGTTACAGATGTTATCTTCTATTCTAATTCTCTTTCTCTTGTATTTGTAAATAGAAAGTGGGCAGCGATCACCTGGCTTTAGTTTCTGAGTTTGCCTTCACACCAGGCACAAAGGAAGGCAACAACACAACTGCATCAACAATCTGAAGATTCTCACCAGCATTGTCCTAGCTTTTACAGAAAGGCAACATTTTGTTGGCATACCATGTATGTTTCACCCGCGTAAAATCCTTTTGAAGCAGATCCTCATGGAGAAGTAAAATCATGCCAAATACACAAGCCATTTTCAGATTTGGAACTGTTTGATAGTCAGAACTATTCAATTTCATTAGATAGAGATTGATAGCTTGGATAGCAAGTAGAAAAATAATACAGAGCTGATGATTGTTGCTCACTACCAGAGTTATAGGTTTACTTGGTATAAAATTCTTGAACAACAATAATGCAAATGCACTTCCATTCTCTGTAATCTATAAGTTGTCATATAGAGTTCAATGGTGCAAAGCTAACAGAAATCTTACTCTTGCTAGTAGCCACAATGCAAATTTCCCTGAATTTGTGACACATTCGCAAGCTATTTAACAAACGTTCGTGCATATTACTTTCTAGGGGCTAAATGTCGCCTCGTCAAGCCTTGGCATTTTTTTTCCCGAGAATATAATACTGTGACGAGTGACGACGTCAGTGAGATTTGAACCATGATGCTGCAATGGTCATGCTGGTTAGATGAATGCTAGTATTTACTCCATCTCATTTCTCCAAACTTGAAGAAAAATTTACCTAAACAAGGAAGGAAAAGAAAAGTAAAACTTGAAGTCTAACCCAAAAATTACATTTGTGTAATTTTTGTGTGGCTGCATGTCTACACAGCATCCAACTGATCCACGGTCACGGTGGCAGTGGCCGCATCCCTCCACTGAGACACGGAATAGTCCACACCATCCCAATTGGGCCCCACTGCCCCCCGTTCACGGCTTCTATTTTGGTCTTCAGACTTCAGCTAGATACCCACTCCTGAAATCCAGCGGGACACGTTCTCCACGCGCCACGCTCTCTCTTACAATTACACACAATATTATAATATTTATATCCTCACCCTTACGTGTACACCTGATCCACCACAAACCGACACGCGTCAGATTCCACCAATCAAGACCCGCCGCGTGGTCTCTTTCTACGGCAAACAACGAATCGCCGTTTTTCTTTAACCCCCGATCAATCCTCCATTCGCCTATTTCCAGTGTCCTCTAATATCGGAGCCCCCAAAATCTCCCTCGCTTTTATCTCGCCGACGATTCTAATAGCCTCCCTCCGATTAGATTTGCCGATTTCAATCCCCATTTTTTCAGAGATTTCGTTTCCTTTTCCAGCCATATTTTCTGCTGGGATATGAAATGATGCAGCGGCTCGTCGACAACGCCATCGCTGTCACCAAAGAGTGAGTGCCTCTTCTCCTCCCTAAATCGCTTCACTTCTTTAATGCATGCATGTGATGATTGATTCCTTCGTTCAATTCTGCAAAGTCCGATGAAGTAATGATCCTAATTTTTTGGATTCAATTTGTTGATTCCGTGGTTGTTTGGATTTTCAGGTCAGTGAAGACGGTGACGTATGAATCGCTGAACAATATTGTGAGATTGATCAACGGAATTTCGGCTTTGTTGTTAGCGCTTTTGCCTGGGAAGGCTAATATTCTCGAAGGAATCCATGGCTGGGAGCTCCGGCCTACCTTTCGTGGACCTCGATTCCCTCGCTGGATGGAGAAGTGAGTTTTTAGGGTTTTTGTTGGGGATTTAGGGTTCGCTTCAATTTTCTGTGCTCTAATTAGCTTGCATGTATGATTTTCCTTTAATTCGATATGTTTCGTTATTGTAATTGCTAAAAATGTTATCGGATTGTGTGCTTATTAGTTTCTAGAATGAGATTTCTGTTTTGGTGTGGTTGTTTGTAGTGGCGTGTCGTCTTTCAATCAACTCATTCATGAGCTTTCTGTGGATTCGGATAGTTCTAGCATAGATTATGAGGAAGAATATAGTGATGATGACATCTCCTGCATCACCGTGTTCTCAAAGCTCAAGACTCTCCAGGTCTTCTAGTATTCCTAGGGAGTGGACAGGATGGATGTGGATCAGTTACATATTTTATTGGATTTTGTTTCCTGCAAGGTTCGTGCTTGGCCTTCCTGGTCTTCTTTGCCGTTCTTCTAATGAGAGGTCCACGCCACCCTCACCAGGAGGCAGTCAGTTTTCGCAGAGGAGTAGTTCTTTGAATAAAGTGCAGTTCCTCAAGGATCACATTATTCAGCGCACTACTGATAGGAGACGTGGAGTCATTGAGGTGTGACAAAACTCTCTTTTATGTCTGTTTTGGAAGTTACATCCGAGATGAATTCTAATGTTCATTTAATGCTGGACAGGATCTTCATCTTGCGATTGAGATATTCATAGAAGCTGTATTCGATCTTGTTCATAAAGCAGCACATTTTGTTCTTCACCCATTATATGCTCTTAGAACACTATTTGGGTTGTTTTCGTCGGACAGTAACAGATTTCAAGATACTTATGATAGTGTGTCAGAAGCTACTGTTCCAACAGCTGCACTTGGAGATGATTATCCCGCTCCTACAGAAACTACAGAAAGGAATACTTCGTTTCAGGCATTGAATACTGATGCTCGAACATGCCAGGATGTCATTACAGAGCTTGGGTGAGGCTGGGCTACCGTTTACTTGATTTCAGAGCTTTCGTTTTCCCCGTGCCGCATCAATGTTTTTACTCTTCTTCCTGTTTTAGGTACCCATATGAAGCTATTCATGTGATCACTAGTGATGGATATGTTCTTCACTTGGAAAGAATCCCAAGGTATAATAGGTTTTTATTCCCTCATAAAGTGATAATTTTCCAATGAATATATGGTGTAATTGGTGTCTAATATTTGTTAGTGTGATGCTGCAGACGTGATTCACGGAAAGCTGTTTATCTACAACACGGAATTCTAGACTCATCTATGGGGTAAGTTACCTCTCTCTAAGTTTCCTTTCTCACTAGTGGCCTAGGTGTTTGGTAAGAATAACAAAAAGGTAGTCTTCTAAAAAACTGTGAAGGTCAAGTGACATAACCACCTGCCATTTGGCAAGAGTAGTAATTTCAGAAGCTGAAAATCCACCTGCTCTATTGAGCCGGTGTTGTTCCTACAAAGAGAATATGAAATATCCCACAGAAATCTAAGCTGATCTGTGCCTACTTATGTTATTTGCCTCTGCTCAAATTACATAGCATGTGATTGTGTGCAAGTTCTACATCCATCTAAAGTAATGGCTTATAAAATATGCCTGCTTTCCTATGAGGAGTCGATCTATGGTCTATTTTTTATGATATGTTCTCTTGTTTTATGAGTAATCTTTCATCATAATTACATGCTAACGGTTTGGTTCTTTGTTCAGTTGGGTCTCCAATGGGGTTGTCGGTTCACCTGCATTTGCTGCCTACGATCAAGGTTTGGCATGTTTAATTTGAATGTAGATGCATCTTGGGGTTTAGAGTAGTTTACAGTTTGCTTATACATCTTACTGTTTCAGGATATGATGTCTTCCTTGGGAACTTTCGTGGCTTGGTTTCTAGGGAGCATGTTGACAAAAGCATTTCCTCACGACAGTAAGTTGGCATATGATATCTACTTGTTTTAGTTTTGTTTATGAAAGTTTTTCCCCTCCTACATTTCTTTCCTTCTGGTCAGTGAGAAACAAAAAGCTCACATAGAACAAAAAACACATGCACATTCTTTTGATAAACTACAGGATCATCAGTGGGGAGAGAGTGAGGTCGCATGTGTCGTGTGTGTGTGTGTGTATTCAGTATATATTCTTTTGTGTGTGTATTCAGTATATATTCTTTTGTGTGTGTATATATGTGTGTGTGGCTTTGAAGGATTTCAAAGCCAAAATATCAGTATCTTTCAAGTATCACTGAAACATACCAATGCAGGTACTGGCAGTACTCAATCAATGAGCATGGGACTCAGGATATCCCTGCGATGATAGAGAAGATCCACCAAAATTAAAACTGCGGAATTGAAGCTTAGTCAACCTGAGATCGAGGAAGAAACCAATGGTGATCAACCTTATAAGCTTTGTGCAGTTTGCCATAGCTTGGGAGGAGCAGCTATATTAATGTATGTTGTAACACAGAGGATAGAAGAGAAACCCCACAGGCTATCAAGATTGATTTTATTATCACCTGCTGGCTTCCATGAAGATTCTTCCTTTATGTTTTCGGTTGTGGAGTATTCCTTTCATCTATTGGCTCCCCTTTTACAACCCCTTGTTCCTGGCATCTATATACCAACCAGATTTTTTCGCATGCTTCTAAACAAGTTGGCACGGGACTTCCATAATTACCCTGCTGTTGGAGGATTGGTTCAGACACTGATGAGTTATTTTGTTGGCGGAGATAGCTCAAATTGGGTTGGTGTGTTGGGTATACCACATTATAATATGAATGACATGCCAGGGGTATCATTCCAAGTGGCTCTCCATCTTGCACAAATGAAGCGTTCAAAAAGGTTTAGGATGTTTGATTATGGGAGAGCTTCTGCTAATATGGAGGTTTATGGATCTCCAGAGCCGTTAGACTTGGGAGAGTACTATGGGCTCATTGATATTCCGGTCGATCTTGTTGCTGGACGGAAGGACAAGATAATTAGGCCATCAATGGTAAAGAAGCATTATAAGGTGATGAAGGATGCAGGTGTGAATGCATCATACAATATGTTGAGTATGCACATTTGGACTTCACATTTTCCCACCGTGAAGAACTCTTGGCATATGTCATGTCACGCCTGTTGCTTGTGGAGCCACCTTCAAAGCAGTCCAGCCCGAAGGGTTTGAAGATGAAGAAGAAAGGACAGCAGGTTAATAGTTAATTTGAGAAAAACCATGTTGTTCGTTGTTTTTGTGTGCGATGTAGCATGTGTTGTACCTTTAGGTGCAGATTACTGTTATAGATGATTGAATATGTCAATATATCTTACTCCAGTGCGATCAGTGATAACAGTTGCTGCCACTTTTTGCTTTCCCACTACTTTTTTCTGTGGGAAGCGAACTGTCTGGATTGCCTGGGTGGAGATTTGTACAAAAAACCCTTTTCTGTATAGTTTGTATTTTGTAATGAAACATGTACTCTGTACTGTAATTTAACCTTTCATCTGCTGTCACAAATAAATCATTATGCTAGTGAAAAAGTTCATCTGTTTCTTATTGCATTTTGATGAAATTTATCTTTTACTGTTGATCTTCATATTATGAGAGGACCTAGTCTCTGATGTTGGTGTATGATTTCTTCAGTATATTTCAATTGTGGTAGATACTGCTGGAATTGATTACTATTTTAAGGTCAGGTCAGCTTGGCATAATCCATATCGTTTTGGTCAGCTTCCCTTGAAGTAGCAGCCGAAGTATGAGTTGGATGAAGAATGAAAGGTGCACTTAAGAGGTCACAAATCTATCAGAAAAATGACAGGTTCAGTGCGTGTCTTTTCTTTCAAGCAGAAATATCTAGTTCTTTCTAGGTTTGATGGTTACTTCCTATACTTGAAAGGTCACTGTGCAGTCTACCAGTTGCGGCATATTGCTGCTGCTGATGCCTTCATTGATTGTGTTGTTCACCCCTGATGTTCAACCTGATGTTCCGCTGCTATGTACGAAGGTCCTTCCCCTACAGATTAAAGGTCAGTTTCATTGGGGCTTATTATAATGACCACATGAGTTTGTGCGTTTGTTGTAATGGGTGGATCAATGCATAACTCACCTGCATATACACTTTCCCGTTGAGGTGGTTGTGTTCACTGGGGATAATTATCAACGACGTATCTTATACACTGAAACCCCATGTACGAGTTAGTCACTCTAGAAGTGCATAATCTTTATTAAGCCAGAGCTTTTAGGTGTCAAATCATGCATATATATGTGGTTATTCTACTTTTTCCCAAGTGGATCCTTATTAAGTGATTACATAAACTACAAGTCAGCTAAAAGGAGTAGATCTTAGAAGATGGAGCATATATCCTCTTAAGAGATTTAAGCATTGTTGCTGCTCACCAGCTCGTTCCTATGCAGTCGTCGGTTATGTATGTTTTCGTCACCCTTTACCTCAAAGATCAGATCATGTGCCTGTCCTGCATATGACCTGTACAGTCGAACATGGATACTCTTTTCAATATGAGGGCACATGAATATTGAAAGGAATGAATATGTAGTTTATCTTGTTACAGTTAAACCTGTCGACTGACGCTTGTGGTATAATGTTACCGTCCTTGAGTAATCGTGGCCAAGCAGCAGTAAGGCTGTTGTGTAGAAATCAGAAGCACATGAAGCAGTATATAGTGCATTGGTTTTTATATCTTGGAATCAAGTAAAGGATCAAGAGCACATCTACATAAATCTCATATCAAGTGTTTAACAAATTTCAGGTGAAGCTATAGCAAGTGGACTAAGAAACATATATATACCTGTGCCTTGCTGACTAGAACAAGCCGTCCTTCAAGCTTGGCAAGCATTGTACCCTGAAAAGGCAAGGACATAACTCGCTTTTAGGCAAGATCAATATCAGTGACCTACGAGTACTTGAAATTGTGAGGCTTTCTCTAAGCAAAACAGTTGGATAAAGTACCTCCCAATGCAGGCTTTATACGTCTTCTTTCCCTTGCATACCAGCAGGGAAGTGGCTTTGATCCTTTTCGTGCAGGTCTTGTTCGTGCAGATAACCCGATGTCTGTGCACTGGTGGTTCTCCAAATTGACCAACATCACCTTTATGTCCTCTGTTCCACAGTAGCTCTTGATGAAAGTCTGGGACTTCTTCTTGGTTGAAAAAGACCCATGTTTTTGTGTGATCTTCGAGTACGTGAAGATG
>WPAB01000070.1:0-44331 GCA_010134655.1 Fragaria nilgerrensis | reverse complement strand
TTGTGGCTCCGGGAAGGCAAGTGAGTCCCGGAGGGTGCTTTCATTCGTTTTGAAAGACTTAATAGAAGAATGAGGAAGTTACATTCAATCCTAATGATGGTAGTCCACCGAGAGGCATACGTCATCAAAATCCCGAGTGAACACCAACCGGGATAGGCATTGACCACGAAGCATAAGTCATCAAAATCCGAGTAACATCATCGGGATAGGAATGGACCGAGAGGCATAAGTCATTGAAATCCCCAGTACACCAAGCGGGATAGGCATAATACAAATATATACCATAGGAGAAACAAGTAATAAAATCAGACAAGGCATAATATATTAAAACTCAGGATGCCGGGCGTATACCACCAAAAGGTATTTACAAAATCCACCGAGATGTATTATCACCGGGATAAGGCACGAGGCCATTGTCTTCAAAACAAAAAGAAGCGAAACAAAAGGAAGTTCAACCTATGCATCGCCAGGCTCCTTTTCCTCATTCTCGTCCGACTCGGCCAAGTCATCATTACCATCAGCGCCTTCCTCAGAAACCCTCTCTGACGGCTCACCTGTCTCAGGCTCTTTCTCAGTCACGGCCTTGGATTTGGTTTCTCTCTCCCTGGCCTCCCGGGCGGCAAGCAGTCGGCTGTCATCTTGGCCTTGTCATGTCAAGATACCCAGGCGGCTCCAAACGCCGAACTTCTCGTTATGCCATCCTCCAGGGCAGCCTTGAGCATAGCCTGAAGCTCATCAGACTCCTTGAATCTGGCCAGCAAGCTCACCCTAGCGGGAATCTGGCCTTGTAGATCAGCAACCCGGTCATCCTTCTCCTTCAGCTTAGACCGCTGCTTCGCGTTCTCCACTGAAGCGCGTCTATATCGCACTCTAGAGCAACAACCCTTTCGCTTTTCCCTCCAGCTTTTTAGTATGGAGGCCAAGTTTGGCGAGCTTATCGGCCAGCGAGAGTTTCTCCTTCCTCTCGGCTCCAAGTCCTTCTCTACCTTCTTCTTCTTTTCGGTCCCGAGATAGCTGATTTGATCGTTCCGGCTTGCCAGACGCTCCTTCATCTCGTTAGAATCCTCGCTGGCATCAATGACATAGAACTACAGAAGCCTGCAAGCAAAGTAAAATTAGTTCAAAACCCCGGCCGGTGATCGTAAATTAACATTACTGGGGAGAACACCTTCATCATTGCCTCCGGGCGTACTGCTTGTTCTTCTGAGGAGTGCTAGACCCGATTTTGATCCTGTCCACTCGATGCCCTTCAGATCGCCCACCATGCAACGGAACGAACTTTTTATCCGTGCACCCGTACTCATCCAGGATCTGCCGGATGGGGGTTTTCCGAATCAAAGGAAGTGTCGGCGTGAGAGCACTCAGTGAAACAGGATTCCCGGCCTAGGGGCCAGCAGATTTCTGTTTCTTCAATGGTGGCGAGACTCTAGAGACACTCAACCCCGTTAAGGTCACGCCTTCTTCCCCGCTGAGAACTTCGACTTCCTAGATGATGTTTTTTCCTCTTCTCCGCCCAGGGGAAAGTTGATAACGTCGCCGGTCCTCACGGGCCCCTCTTTTTTAGAAGGCGGTTTCCCGTACCCTTCGTCGGGAATCTCCTGGAGCACAGCTTCACACCCGAGACACAGGCAGTAGTGTCAGGAAGGTTCACCTCAGTCCGAGAATCCACTTTCCCGACTTCCAAGAGTTCGCTCAACAAATCCATATCGACTCCATGTCGAACGGGTGTGAGTCACGGATCTTTCGCCAGGTTGTACGAGCTTCGCTCATCCAAGGGCCAAGCTACAAATATCCGCCCAATGCGTCGCTTCTCAATCTCGGACAGCGAGAAGGATTGATCTCGGATATATCTAAACCGATTAGGGACAACGTATGTCAGACAGTTTCTCTGCCATCGACCCGTGGCAAGCACGACCTTTGAACGCTAGTTATTATTTATGGACGTTGGGAGATCAGTGACGGGAGGCAGTATTCCCGGCCGTGCCGAACACAAACACACCCCTCGGCAGTTCTGTTTCTTCGAGTACGAAAGGCGGTACGAAACTCGTTGATCGTCGGCCAGCCCATCTTGGACAAGTAGTATGACAGCAAAGCGACAGCAGTTGGCGCCATTGGTTTGGGGGAATCTGCCCGGGAGCAAGCTGAAGCAGCATGCTCAGCAGGTACTGCACGCACTAGGAAGCGGGAGAGAAAAATCGTTCCTAAACATGTGTTTCGTGCACCGCCACAAAACCGTCTCTCGGACAGCACACCAGCTCACCCTCGTATAGGCCACGAAGGGTAATCGTGGCGGGATTCCCCAGCTTTCACAGAACTGTTCTATCTCAGCCGGCGACATGCTGGTCTCGGGCTCATTGCACACGGTGCCATCCTCCAAGATGTATCGCCTCGCCAGACTTGCGACATTAGTCATCGGGATACCATGTGCAACCCCCGCGGCCCAATCGACACATCGAGCGGGTACACCTGTGGGTAGCTCAGCAGGCCTCACCGAAGACGAATCACCAGTGCGGGTGGTTGACTAATGTACTCCTCCATCCTCTCATCGTCATCCACTATCGCCGAGAGGTGCTAGCCCTACTTAAGTTGGTCGTACTTCGGGAACCCATTTACCCTAGTATAGCAAACCCTAAGATCTATTAGTGTGCGTCGCGGGGAGCAAGTGCGAAAGGCACAACTTCAACACAGCCTCAACCCAGAATCCGTAGAACACCTAGAACACTAAAATCCCAGTTTTTAACCCAAATCGTGCCACGACAACACAACAGCACAAAGAAAGAAGCCAAGTAGAAACTTGCACAAACGCAGTAAGACAAGGCAGAACCTTACCAGATTTTTGACGCAGAAGCAACGCCGAAACGCAGACGTCGGAAAAGACCTTGCAATCACAGGGGGAGAGGAAAACAGAGAACAAAGAAAGAAGGTAGAAAGCACAAAAGAAAGAAGCCGGTGAGAGCAGAACGCAAGAAGAGAAGCAGAGAACAAAGCAAAAAAGTGAACAGAGAGAGTGCAGGCGAAAACAAAAAAGGGGGACGTTTATACGCGGTCGCCGAGCAGTCGCCTCGATCCACGAGCCGACGCATCAAAAAACCAATAACCAAAAACGAGGCAACCCCTAGCCATCTGATCCAACCGCAGAATGGTGCCACGTGGCATAAGTGCGTAGCTTCTTGAAGAAGGAAGGAATGAAGCGACGTGCATTAATTGCTTGACTGTTACCCAGGAACATCGCGACACCTGGCGAGCATGCATTTAATACATGTCACATCCCGACCCGTAAAATTTATCTTATTTACTAGCTTGATTATAAGAATTTTAACCGTCTCCGACATTGAGATATAGTTTAATTGGTCCCTAGAGGGGTTTTGGGGGACGATTATTTCGGATGAGTTTTGAATAGGTTTAAATTATTAAATTATTTTGTTATTAATTATTTTGTTTTTAATTAATTTTTGTCCACTCACTCTAATGTTATTAAATGTCTTCCCCTTGCCCTTCATTTTAAAATGCCCAGTCTGCAGAGTTTGAATTGGATCTAGTAGGAGACGAGGCATAGTCACTCGTATTTCCACCACCTTTCACCAGTAGGTTACATGTTTAACCTACTTGTGTTTTCTTACTTCCGCGAGTGTCTAGTAGCTCTGAATACTTGGGTTTATGTTTATATTTTTGGTTGTGGGTGAAGGCTTTGTTGATATTTTAGAATATTTGACGGAGGATGTATATTATCTTAGATAATGTTTATTATCTTGTTGGTGGTGTTTGTTTTTGGGGAGCACGAAGGCCAGTATTAAGGTTGGATTTGAAACCTTTAGAAGTGTTTGCAGGTTTCTATTGGAAGAGTTGTCCATTTCCAAGGGAGGTTGTACCAATTTTTGCGTAAATCTTTCCTTAGAGGTGGTCCCCGCACGATTTACTCCGGGTTCAGGTGAAATTCAGGGCGGGTCGTGTCAGTTGGTATCAGAGCTTTAGGTTTCCTTTTCCTGCTTCCTTGTCACTATCATATTTGCCTAAGTACCACGTAGTGTCTATAGAGTGATGATCCGTCCGCGGCGGATTCATTGACATTTTATGCTTTGGATACTATGTGTTATTGGGTATGTGTGATAGTTGAGTTAGTTTTGTTTATGGACTGCTAAATATTTTCTTCCTCAGGTACTATGCCTCCTAGGCGCCCACGGCAAACCCGTGTGGCTACTTCGACCATTGCCGATGAGGGCCATGAGGTCAGGGGATTGGTTGATGATATTGGAAATTTACTGAGGGATGTTATGGATCGAGCTCCACAACCTCATACGGTGAAAACGAGAGAAGTTTATGAGGCTGGAGCCAGAGAGTTCAAGGTGCCAAGGGACCCTTGATGCTCACAATTAGGTGGATAAGATGGAAAAATGCTTTTGCGATCACTGAGTTACCAGAAGAAAGAAAGGTGAAGATGACAGTGACTTTTCTGGATGATTCAGCACATCACTGGTGGTCGCTTGCCAGCAGGAATGTTGAGGATGCTCTGAGTATGTCGTGGGAGCAGTTTAATGCTCTCTTCTTGGGGCAGTATTTCAATCATGCCCACCGCAGCAGAATTCAGTCGGATTTCCTGCATATGACGAAGAGGGATAATGAGGGGATCATAGAGTTCCAGGAAAGATTCACTTCCCTGAGCTACCATGTGTCATATCTGGTTCATGATGAGAAGACGAGGATTGAGATGTTCATTGGAGCACTTGGTGGAGTGTATGCAGACAAGATGACGGGGGTAATTTACCAGACTTTCATGGATGCAGTTGGTGCAGCCATGGCCATTGAGTCCAGGGGGACATATGGTGTTCGACCTCGTGATTACAGTGGCCCCAGTCAGGGTCCATCCAAGAAGGCTGCTTCATCATCCGCTTCTGGGTCTTCTGCTGGTAGTGGCAGTAGGTGGTAGTCTCTAGCTCTGGCATTCGAAGCAGATCTAAAGCGTTTCAGAAGTTCTTCCTCTCGAGCCAGTTAGGTAGGCAGCAGGCTAGGCAGTATGTTCTAGTGGCAGTTTCCAGGGTGGGTCATCGGTAGCCAGACTTATTCTTATGGGCAGCAACAGTTTTCTAGGTGCTATGAGTGTGGTAGTCTAGATCACTTCAGGAGAGATTGCCCATTGTTGGCTCAGAGGACCACCCCTACCCCTACTCAGTCAGTTGGTCAGTCTTCAGCTAGAGGTTCTAAGTAGTAGTGCCAGGGTAGTGCTTCGGTCAGAGGTGGCTCTCAGCGGGGAAGTGGTCAGCGTGGATGTCCCATGACTCGCGCTAGATTGCATGCTATGAGCCCAGCAGGAAAGACGTACTTCTCCAGATGTCATCATCGTACGTTATAATTTTTTGGTCAGCCTGCATGTACTTTAATTGATCCTGGAGCCACGCATTCATTTATGTCTAGTAGATTTTCTCTCCATGCCAATGTGCCATCATCATCTCTTCCAGGCGAGTGGCATGTATCTCTACGTGAGGTGATGAGAATTAATTGGGTGGTTAGTGGATGTGAAGTTTTAGTAGAGGGATTTAATTTCAAGGCCGATTTAATTCCTTAGAGATAGTGGAGTTTGATGTGATCTTGGGGATGGACTTTTGGAAGCATATAGAGGTTTTGATAGATTGTTTTTAGAAAGTAGTGGTGCTTCGAAGTCCAAGTGGATTTGAGGTTGCTTTTCAAGGGAAAGAGATGTTATTTCGAGTTGCCTAATTTCTGCTGTTTACTGCAAGGAAATTGTTAAATAAAGGCTGTCAGGCGTATTTAGCTCATGTGGTGGATACAAGTATGGGAGTTTTGGGAGTAGAAGATTTCCTATAGTAAGAGAGTTTCCGAATGTTTTTCCTGAGGAGTTGCCTGGTTTGCCTCCTACAAGGGAGATAGACTTCTCTATAGAATTACTTCCCGGAACTATGCCTATCTCTCAGGCACCTTACAGAATGGCTCCAGCGGAGTTGAAAAGTTGAAGACTCAGTTGCAAGAGTTGGTAGACAAGGGTTTTGTTCGGCCTAGCATGTCTCCATAGGGTGCTCCAGTGTTGTTTGTTAAGAAGAAAGATGGCACCATGAGACTATGCATTGACTATAGGATTGAACCAGATCACAGTGAAGAATAAATATCCGTTGCCTCGGATCGATGATTTATTTGATCCGTTGAGGGTGCTTCTGTTTTCTCCAAGATTGACTTGAGATCTAGGTATCATCAATTACGGATCACGGACTACATAGTCAGGACCGCCTTTCGATCACGTTATGGTCATTATGAATTCATGGTGATGCCATTGGGACTTACTAACGCACCTGCTGCTTTTATGGATCTCATGAATAGGATGTTTAGTCCATATCTTGATCGTTTCGTGATCGTATTCATAGATGATATCTTGTTTTACTCAAAAGTGAAAAGGAGCATGCTAAACATCTAAGAATAATATTGCGGACTTTGAGGAATTCCCAGTTATATGCTAAGTTAAGCAAGTGTGAGTTTTGGCTAGATAAAGTGGGATTTTTGGGCCATGTTGGTTTCGCAGAAGGAGTTAGTGTAGATTCCCAAAAGGTGGAAGCAGTGTCAAATTGGAGAAGACCCACCACTGTGACGGAGATCCGTAGTTTCTTGGATTAGCAGGTTATTATCAGCGCTTTGTGCAAGATTTTTCAAGGATTGCTGCTCCTCTTACAAGGTTGACCAAGAAGAGTGTTAAATTTGAATGGTCAGATGAATGTGAGCAAAGTTTTCAAGAATTGAGAATTGTTTGATTAGTGCTCCTGTTTGACACTTCCGAATGATAGTGGGGAGTACGTGGTCTTTTGTGATGCTTCAGGACGTGGTCTAGGTGGGGTATTGATGCAGCATGAGCGAGTTATTGCCTATGCTTCCAGGCAATTAAAAGCCGCACAGGGGAATTATCCTACTTATGATTTGGAGCTTGCAGCGGTAGTTTTTACTCTCAAGTTGTGGAGACATTATCTTTATGGAGTCAAGTGTCAGATTTTTACCGATCACAAGAGTCTTCGGTATGTGTTCACTCAAAGAGAGCTAAACTTGAGACAGAGAAGGTGGATGGAGTTGATTAGTGATTATGATTGCACTATCGAGTATCATCCTGGAAAAGCTAATGTGGTAGCTGATGCTCTTAGTCGAATCCCTCCATATCCTTGTCCACTTGAGGACGGTTCGAGTTCCACTTCTTAGTGAGTTGCGAGCTACAGGAGTGGATTTAGCAGTAGATGAGGTTGGTGCCTTGGTAGCTAGTTTTCATGTGAGGCCAGTTTTGGTTGATAGAGTACGAGAAGCACAGAATAATGATCCTTCCATAGTTCGATTGATAGAAAGAGCTTTGAGCGGAGCCGCAGCCGATCATTTTTTAGTTAGAAGGGATGGGACTTTATTGTTTAAGAATCGGCTTTGTGTTCCAAAAGAAACACCGGGTATGCAGCTCATAGTTCCGCTTATGCAGCTCATCCGGGTAGCACAAAAATGTATCGGATTTTGAAAGATTATTATTGGTGGCCAAACATGAAGAGGGAAATTGCAGCTTTTATGAGTAGATGTCTGATTTGCCAGCAAGTAAAAGCTGAAAGGCAGAAGCCTTCTAGATGCTTGAGTCGTTGCCTATTCCAGTGTGGAAGTGGGACCACATCACCATGGATTTTTTTTTCAGTTTACCTCGTACCCGTGAAGGGCATGCGGTTTTGGGTGATTGTGGATAGACTCACCAAGTCTGCATTTTCTTTCCAGTGGGAAAGAAGTATAAATTGGATAATTGGCGGAACTTTATGTAATGAAATTGTGAGGCTTCATGGTGTGCCTGAATCAGTAGTGTCAGATCGGGACCCTAGATTTGCTTCTAAATTCTGGGGAGCTCTTTAAGCAGCTTTAGGTACCCGATTACATTCATCAGCATGCTTTTCATCCTCAGACTGATGGCCAGTCCGAGGACTATTCAGACTTTGGAGGATATGTGAGAGCTTGTGCCTTGTAGTTCAGAGGGAGTTGGGATAAAAACCTATCTTTGATGGAATTTGCATATAATAATAGTTATTATTCTAGCATTGGTATGGCTCCCTTTGAGGCGCTTTATGGGAAGCAGTGTCGTACACCTTTATGTTAGAATGAAGTGGGGGAAAAAGAGCTTTGTGGCCCAGAGTTAATCCATGAGACAAATGAGGAGATTAAAGTGGTTAGAGATAGACTCAAGGCCGCTCAAAGTAGGCAGAAGAGTTATGCATATGTCCGTAGGAAAGATCTTGAGTTTCAAGTGGGTGATTGGTGTGTTCTTGAAATTATCTCCTTGGAAAGGGTTGTACGTTTCAGTAAGCGTGGGAAGCTTAGTCCGAGGTTTATTGGCCCTATGAGATTATAGAGCGAGTTGCTTACTTGCTTATCGGTTAGCTTTGCCTCCAGAATTATCCAGGATACATAATGTGTTTCATGTATCCATGCTTCGCAAGTATAATTGCCGATCCTTCTCATGTGCTGCAAGAGCAACCGATCAGTTTGACGAGAGATTTGTCCTATGAAGAGGAACCGGTTCAGATTCTCGACCGAAAGGACCAAGTGCTAAGGAACAAGACAATCCCACACTACCAGAAGAAAGCTTTTAGCCGACGAAAAAAAAAAAACCAGGCCGACGAAGCTATGGTAAACTTTAGCCGATGAAATTTTTTTTTCGTCGCTAAAGAATTTATTTCGTCGGCTAAAGTTCATAGACTATGGCCGACGAAATATTTAAAAGTTTAGCCGACGAAATAATATGTCGTCGGCTAAGTGCTTTATATTTGCGGATCTGGACAGCAGCAGCTCATTTGGGAAAAAAAACGGGAGAAAAAGTTTGGGTGTTATCGAAATCTGTCCATAATTAGTTTGTGGAGCCTATATAGGTACGTATATGTATATATATGTTGATTAATTAGTTTTATTTGAGTTGATCGATTTTAAGTGTGATTGAGTTTATTGATTTTGATTGTGATTGAGTGATTAATTTTGAGTACATTGGATGTATATATATATGTGTTGATCGATTTGGTTGATGATTTGAATTGATAATATATATGAATTAATTTGTTTGTTACTAAATAGTAGATATGTATATCTATCTCTCTGTTCCTTCTATCCTCTTATTGTGTGATATGGTATGAGTTGTTGATGATATATATGAGTTCCTGATGATTTTGTGATGATGTTGATTTATAATTGTTATGATCGAGTTGATTGATTTTGAGTATGTTGGATTATATATCTATATAACATATCTGTTGATCGATTTGGTTGATGCTTTGATATAATATATATGAATTAAGTTGTTTATAAGTAGTAGATATATATATATATATATATATATATATATATATGTTAATTAATTGATAATATTGTGTTGATGGTATATACCACAATGATGATTTTGTGATTCTGTTGATATATATATATATATACTATTGTTATGGTATTATTAAGTATATATCTATATGTGTGTGTGTTAATTAATTTGTTATTAATTAGTTGTAGTACGTAGAATATATAGTAAATGAATTGAGATTATATATGGCATGAAATTTCATTAATAATTAGCTAGCAGCGTTATAAATATATATTTGTTATATTTTCAGGATATGGATAAGAGTTGGATTTCGCTTCCAAATGGGACAAAAGATACGTTGCAGGAGTTATGAGTTTTATAGAATATGCGCTGGCTAATGCTAACGGAATACAATTTTCTACTGCCCGTGCACGAAATGTCAGTGTCGCAGCGATGCATCGATTTTCCATTGACAAAGTATGACGGCACCCTGAGGAGTAACGGGTTTTGGGAGAAGTACACATGTTGGTTATATCACGGTGAAACATCATCAGGGGGTCCGCATGATCATGGACAATTTTGTGAGACGGACATACATCCAACGATCCAACACGGCATTCATCAACGCATGTTTTCCTTATGAAGAGCGGTGTATGCGCTCAAAGACAGTATATGCCTGACCCGGTCAGCCTTCCCTAGAGCTGTCAACACTGCTGGTATTGAAAAGTACAACAAACTGCTTTTGCTTCCAACAGACTCCTGTGTACCCCTCCCCCCGGTTATCAGAAGACCGTTCTTGAAAGTGTGATGACGTAATGAAGATTAAAGTTTGAGACAAAATCGACCGTGAAGGCTGTTGATGATTATCTACAGTACACTGCTTCGATGCTGCCCCACGGTCATCGTCTTCCTACCACTCATCGTAAGGTCCGATGTATCCTGAAAGATCTTGGGCTTTCCTACATCAAGATCCATGCATGTAGATATGACTGCGTTCTCTTCTAGGGTAAAGATCCAGAAGGGAAGACCTTGGTGGGCTTGACGCATGTCCGGTATGTCACACTGACAGGTATAAGCTGACTCCTCTCCTGGCAGGCAATAGGAACCTGTGAAGGTATTTCGGTATTTCCCGTTGAGGGATAGGCTTGAGCGGTTGTACATGTCTTCACACACGGCCAAAGCTATGAGATGGCACGTTGATAGGGAATTGCATGACGAAGATACCCTTATACACCCTGCTGATGGGGAGGCTTGGAAGCATTAGACATGGAGTTTCCTCATTTTGCGTCAGGTCCGAAATGTGAGGCTCGGGCTCTCATCCGACGGGTTCAAACCCTTTTGGCAACCTGAGTCTTCAATACAGTGTATGGCCGGTGGATTTTGTACCGTACAACCTTCCTCCATGGATGTGCATGAAGAAGGAATACAATATGTTGAGTTTGTTGATTCCGGTGCCCGGTTATCCAGGAAAGTGTCTCGATGTGTATTTGAGATCTTTGATTGAAGAGCTTCAGTTTTTGTGGGAAGTTGGTCATCCCACTTATGACAATTACATGCACGAGATGTTTCAGATGCATGTCATGGTGTTGGTACCATCAGTGATTTCCTGCTCGTGGGATGTTGTCGGGCAACGTTGTTAGGGGATACAAGGCTTGTCAAGAGTACCTTAGCGATAGGGGGAGCACAGTCATTGCAACATGATATGCAGATTGGATCACCGTGCTTTCCTTTCATATAATCACGATTGGCGGTTCGATGACAAGGCATTTGATGGGACCGTAGAACACGGTGTGCCTCCCAGAAGATGGACGGAGAAGAAATTTTAGCAGTGCTTAATGAGTACGATTTTGGGCAGCTCAGCAATCATCCTAATATTGTTGCGGCAATACCTGAAAGACCCGACAGGTACAAATTCTGGACACATAAGAGCATATTCTGGGAACTCCCATACTGGAGTAAGTTGTTTGATCAGGCACTACCTAGATGTGATGCACATAGAAAAGAATGTTTGCGACAGTGTGGTAGGCACAATGCTGAACTTGGAGGGGAAGACGAAAGACGGTCCTTAAGGCACGCATTGATCTAAAAAAAATGCAGTTAAGAAGACATCTGTGGTTGAAAGAAGGGAAGAAAAAAATGCCTCAAGCTCCTTATACCGTGAAGCCTGACTAGAAGAACGTAATTTTCAGGTGGATGAGTTGTGTGTGAAGTATCCTTTAGGCTATGCAGGAAAATAGCCGGTGTTATGAACTTCCAGGACAATAAGATGTACGGGTTGAAGAGTCATGACTGTCATATCCTGCTACAAACGTCTCTCTCCTGTTTTCATTCGACCGTTCCTTCCCCGTCAGGTGGTGAGCCGTTAGTAGCGTTGGCAAGATTCTTCCAAAAGTTATGCACACGGGAAGTGACAAAATCTAACCTCCTCCGGGAAATGCAAGAGGACATCATTTATATCATGTGTAAAGTTGAGAGGATTTTCCTCCAAATTTTTTTGACATCATGCCTCACCTGATGATCTATCTTCCCGAGCAATTGTTGCTTACCGGTCCAGTACACTACACTTGATTTATCCCATGGAAGGTACGTTTTTTACACCTGATTCCTCATATATATACATGTTCAATAATCATAACACTTTGCAACTTGATTTATAGGCAACTTGGAGACTACAAAGATTATGTGGCTAATAAATCCGCGCCTGAAGGATGTATAAATGAAGCATATATTGCGCACGAGTGCGTCACCTACATGAAGTTGTATTTAGGAGCGTTGAAGGAACAGACGAAGCCATGCCGGTAGATGTACCGAAGTTCACTCTTTCCATACTCTCCAGTGATGTTGAAGTTTATGGAATTTTGCCAGACTCCTACAAGTTTGCAACCACATGAGCTAGTCATTGCCCACTGGTGGGTATTGATTAACTGTCCAGATTTGAATACTGGAAAGACATCCATTTTATATTGTCCAAACATTCAAGGTGATCTCGAGTACCACAACATGGAGTTCTTAAACTATTTTGGCTGCTGGGTATGTAATTCAATATTTCTGTACGTATTTATGTTTATTGCATAATTATCCATATTTACAGTTGAATGTTTTGGTTGCAGATGAACCATATTCAATTTGATGGTCACCCAAATTGGTCGCACGACTTAAGACTTCTAGCGGTGAAGCCGATAATGTCAAGAGTTTATCCGATGTGCAAGGTGAATGACGTGCAATTTATATGTGAACAGAGAGACAGCAGACGGAACAGACGAAGAACCAAATTTCTGGGGTGATGGCGCATGGTGGGCGGATGGAGTTGACTATTACGGTGTTCTTGATTCAATGGTGGAACTCGTTTACGGTGAAGGCATGACAGTGCACCTCTTCAATGTAGATGGTTTGATACTAGCCCGCAGAGCATGAAGACCGATCAGTACGGAATATTATCGGTGAACACTGCTACAAGTTCTTACGAAGATGACCCGTTCTTTTTTGCCACATCGGTAAACAAGTGTTTTATCTTGATGACCTTGCTAAGGTGACGCGTGAAAAGTAGTCAACCTTGTGCACCCTCGAAACATTTACCGGGCGGCTACACTTGGAGAGCCGAAGACCAGGAAGAAGATGTTGCGTATCAGAGCCCAACGCAATAGGTATTCCTAACTCCTCTACGGTTCGCCTTAATAATTTTAAAGCGGGTCGTTCGTGCGAATTCGTGATGAAGAGCCAAGGCTTATTGATGTTGATCCAAATCAAGAAACAGACGAAGACTCTGGCGATGAGGAAAGGCATAGATTACCAGAAATTAATTCTGACACCGAAGAAGAAGACTCATCGGATGATTCCGATTATGAGCCTTAGTTTTAATTTCTTCGGATGTAATACATTAATTTGTAATAAAAAAGATTGTATTACCTTCATTTCTAGTTTACATATGTTGAATTCATATTTCTGTTATTTTATATGAATTTTGGTGATATATGAACAGAAAATTAGTATGGTTTAAACCTTCTGTTTTAGGGTTTTTTATTTTTTTATCTTAAGCCGACGAAATACAACATAAGTCGTCGGCCTAAACTCTCTTAGCCGACGAATTATATTAAAAGTCGTCGGCTAAAACCGTCTTAGCCGACGAAGAATACTAGAAGTCGTCGGCTAAAAGAACTTATAGCCGACGAATTGAAAAGGAGTCGTCGGCTAAAAGAACTTATAGCCGACGAATTGAAAAGGAATTCGTCGGCTAAGGAATATTAAAGCCGACGAATTGAAATGAAAGTCGTCGGCTAAGATGGTTTTAGCCAACGAAGTATAGTAGAAGTCGTCGGCCAAAACCATCTTAGCCGACGAATACCCTAATATTTCGTCGGCTTTATTAATTTTTATATTTTTTTATTACATAGTATAGCCGACGATGATTTAGGGTATTCGTCGGCTAAACCCTAAACTTTTTCTGTTACATACTATAGCCCTATCTTCGGTGGTTATTTTACGTAAAATTTTTATACGACTTGTTGTGTCTCATCGATTTGAAAATATTTTCAGTAAGTTGAAGGTCCTGCCAAATACGAAATTTAGACGGTCCAACGACATTTTCCGTGCATTTAGGGGTTTGACTTACGGGATTAACCGTCCGGATCGAGCACTTAACGTTGTCAGATCAAGTTGAATTTTTTTCCATACATGTATTTTATCATGATGGTCAGATCTGACCGTCGGATTCTTTTCTCAAGTTTGATTATCACAATCAGAACATGCCTACTAATGTTGTATAACTTGTTTACCAAGTGTTAAGTAAATGTTCCGTTTCAAAAAAAAACTATACGTAGAACCTTCAAACGTGAAAAAGTCGTGAAATAAGACATGACCAGAATGGTGAAATACGTCTACGATTGAAAAATCACGGTATTCCGTCATGTCTCGGTGCCGATTGTTGCGGTCAATGCAATTTTTCATTCTTTCTTCCTCCCTATGGGTAGCCCTATATTCGGTGGTTATTTTGCGTAAAATTTTTATACGACTTGTTGCGTCTCATCGTTTAAACTATTTTCAGTTGAAGGTCCGGCCAAAATAAGTAATTTAGACAGTCCAATGACCTTTTCCGTGCTTTTAGGGGTTTGACTTAACGGATTGACCGTCCGGATCGAGCCTTAACCTTGTCGGATCAAGTTGAATTTTTTTCCCATACATGTATTTTATCATGATGGTCAGATCTGACGGTCGGATTTTCGTTCTCAAGTTTGATCATCACGAGCAGCAGTCACAGTTTGACGAATGTTTAAAAAGTTATAAAGCCGACGAATTTAAAAGGTTATAGCCGACGAAATTTTTGTTTAGCCGACGAATTTCATAGATTAACCGACGAATTTCAAAGTTTTAGAGCGACGACTTTTACCTTAGCCGACGAGATTATTATCTTAACCGACGAAATTATTATCTTAAGCCGACGAAATTATTATTTCGTCGGCTAAAGTTTTCGGTTAGCCGACAAAATTATTACCTTTAGCCGACGAAATTATTATTTCGTCGGCTAAAGTGTTCGGGTATAACCCAGCTCGACTGGTTGTATGCCCTATCCTCCTTTTCCTCTCCCTCTCCGAATTTCGCCTCCTTCGCCTCCGCTCCCTCTCCCGGTCGCCGCCCTCTCCCTCTCACTCTCCCTTATCCGCCTCCTCTCCCTCTCCCTCTCCCGGTCCTCCGCCTCCTGTCCCTCTCTCTCCCGTCTCGGCCTCCGCTCCCTCTCCCTCTCCGTCCGGCCTCCGTGATACACGCATTCTATGCTATATTCTTAATGTATTTCGAACCCTATTTAGCTTCGTTATTTCTTAATAATGCCATTTCTAGTTTGTTTCTGTTCTTTAGGTCAAAAGAGGCAGTTTTACACGGAAGAAGGTTAAAACGTAAGAATTGAGTGAAATCCTAATCAAAGGATTCTTGTTGCAGCAGGAGTCTCATTAAGTCGCAAAATCTGAGGATAAGTCGTTTAGGAACTTTCCTGTTTTTAAAAAGGGAAACTTACCTATTTCATAATAGGAAACTTTCTTATTTTGATTTAGGAAACTTACTACTTTTGAATCTTTCCTATTCTGACTTTCCTAAAATATTTAGGAAACTTTCTTTTCTAATGAGACAGGGAAACCATTTGAAGTCAGAAAACCTAATCCAACTTGGAATAGGAATCTGTAAATGTCTATAAAAGGGGAGAACGAATTCTGCAGCAATCAAGGATTTTATATGTGCTAATCAGAGAATTAAGGGAGATTTTTTCCTTTAAATTCGTCATTTGAATTCTGTTATTCCCTACCATATCTATCTGATCTTATTTCCCTTGCAGAACCCTAATTATGCACCAGGAAAGAAGGAAAATCATAGATTTTTCGTTAGAGACCTGATTGATAGCAGAAGAGGGAAAGCTCTTAATTGCTGGGATTTCTTTGGAGAACAAAGAGTGTACTTGGTCCGTATTCAAGCCAATGCAATGAATTAACTGCACAAGACATTCCGAGAATTCTGGGAAGGTCTAACTCAGAATTTAAAGCAATAATTATGTGCTGTTGGATCAAAAATCAATCAAGGGCTAGGAGGACAGCTAGGGTTCGGCCAAGGCACTATATAAGGAGCAGAGAACAACGTTTTCATATCACTTCTCACGCACAAACTTCTGCCCTAATTTCGTAATAGCCTCTCTTCAGTATTTTCGTTTCAAGATACAGAGCCCTCCATCCATTGAAGCTTGCTACCTTGGTGCTCTTCAAAAGTCAATTCGGAGAATAACCAGTGTAACAATGCCTCAATCGATTCCTCTCTGTTCTGTAGTATTTTTCTTTTGTTAATTTTTAGAACTTCTGCGTTTTGGATTGAGATTGATGTTGAGAATATGGTTATATTAATTTTCAGAATTATAAAGTTATGTTCTTAAGTTGTTTATGAGATCTGCATAATTATATTCGTGTCATTCTTGTTATTGAAAACTTATGATCTGGTTATTTAAATTACTAACTTCTGCAGGGTTGGTATTGCCATTGGTCTGTGTTAAACCGTGAGGCAAACACAGATTAACTAAGTGGCGAAAGCTTCGATCCATGGGAATGAGTCGGGTCTTGATCATAAGTTGCATGTAGACTGGTTTAAGCGCTGAGATAAACCTGTTTACATGTTCGAATTCTTCTTTGATCTTAATGATTCATGTTATATGTTGTAGGTTGCGCTGAGTATTAACATGACATATTGCATGGAATTTTCTGTGTTTAAACCCGCTGAGGCAAACATAGGATGCATAAGAAGATTATTATAGGTTACATGACCGCTGAGGCGTGTAATTCTGAATTCGTTTCATAATACTTGATTGGCATGATTTTGAAGTTGTGTAGATCGAACACAACCTGTTTACATGATTTTTATATGTTTGTGTGTGTTTGAAGTCGATCACTTGTATATATTAGTTTAGCTTTTATTTTCTGTTTTAGTAGGAACATAGAACAAACTCTCAAAACTCCCCCCCCCGAAATCATGTAAATGTAATTGCTGTTTATATTATGTACATAACTCTTAAATTAGTCTAATCTGTTTAGTTTTGTAAACGCAGGAGCACCCTAAAGTCCCCGGATTGATCGAACCTTATTTACCAATACTACAATTGTCAAAACAGGGTTCATAATTGTCGCACGCCCGGAAACGAGCGCGTCACTACTCCGCTCCCTCTCCCTCTCCCAGCGGCCTCCTCCTCCTCCTCCTCCTGCGGCCTCCTCCCGTCTCCGCCTCCTCTCCCTCTCCCTCTCCCATCTCCCCTCCTCTCCCCTCTCCTCTCTCCGGCCAGCCTCATCCTCCTCCTCCCGGCCTCCGGCCTCCTCCTCCTCCTCCTCCTCCGCCTCCTCCTGCTCTCTTCTGCTCCCCTTTCCTCCCCTCCTCCTCCTCCTCGAGACGTTTTTTGAGCTTTAGTTTATATTTTTTGTTTTGCTTTTTTCGGTTAATTATAATGTTGTGGTGTTGTTAGGAAGTGTATATTTGTATTTAGGAAGTGTATATTGTTATTTAATAAGTGTCTATTTGTATTTAATATTTTAGGAAATGTATATATTTGTTTGTATTTTGTGTTTGCTTTGATTTTCCCGGTCAATTGCAATGTTGTGGTGTTGTTAGGAAGTGTATATTTTTATTTATGAAGTGTATATTTAGGAAGTGTATATGTGTAAATTTAGGAAGTGAAAATTAGTATTTAGGAAGTGTATATATTTTTTACATTTTTAAATGAGTTTGCATGTTTTGATTTTGTGGCCTTGATTCAAATTAATATTTTAAATAGGATGAGCGGTAATATTAGATCGACGAAGGGTTCGAAGGGCAAAGGTCCGTATCATCTGAGGGAAACCTCTAGCAACCCTCAGACGTCGTTTCAGGGCCTTATGACAGCTAGACATGCGAGCCTTCTGCAGACGGCGCAGAGGCAGCCGGAGGTGCCCCCCTTCATCGAAGCAGCGGGGCTTCCCTTATTCCGCGAGGCAGTTGTTTGCTCAGCCTCAGATAAAGGTGTCTACACCCCGTATGCCTGAGATACACCGGGCGCCCACACAGCTCCTACTTCTTCGGATAGTGGGTCATCTGGGTACAGATGTCACCGCCTCACCTATTTCCTTCCGCGGATGATACCGGCCATACCTGTAGTCGATGACTCGGGACGCAATTTATCCACTGCCCCTGCCAGTGGCTCCATCAGCGGCATACCGGTTCGTGCCTTTTGATACGCCTCTTATTTCCGCGAGGGGGTATCATCATCGGAGGCGGAATCCGTCGCGTCCGCGTCCTCGCCCTCAGGTAATGAAAGATGAATGATTTGTTTTCTTATAATTCTCTGATTCCGATTTTAATATCAATTTGTTTATCATGTCATAGGCACTGTCGGAGCGAAGCTGGCAAAGAAGAAGAGAGGTCCCGTCACAGGGAAGGCTCTGGAGAAGATCGTCGGTACCTCAGGAGATTGTCATCGGTACTGACGGGGATGGCGACGTAGTATCGGGCGGAGTCTCAGGACGTAACTCCCGGCCGCGTGGGAGCGCTCATTAGGCATAGAGTCCCTATGTTGTGGTCAGACTGGGGGGGTCCCCGCAGGAGGTTAAAGACATGGTCCACAACGCGATGTCGGTGAGTTTACAAAATGCCTGAATAATAATATGTATTACATTGTAGATTTCTGGAAAAACTAAACTAATAAACGGTTAAATGCAGTTGTGGTTTAAGGTTCCCGAGCCCTTGAAGAGCAGCTAGGCGGACTTTTGTGCATGGGGGAAGGTACGTTGGGAAATTAATGAAAAAACAAAACTGTATGTCATATTAATAATATTTCTAATATTTTGTTATATCTGTAGGTACAAGGAGTGGAAGAACGATTGCGGACCCATTGGCCTACGCACGGGAACGCACGTTCTGCTACCCCTGCTGAGTTTCAGTACAGAGAGTACGAGTGGCGTTGGCTTCTGACATCAGAATTCAAACAGGTATTTAAATAAATTAATTAGTTAATTTATCATTAAGTACGTGCGTTTTAAAATATTTTACTAATAGTTTACTTTTTTCTTTTGAAGGCGGTTTCCCGGCGAACGCTCAGAACCAGCAACGCAACACGGAACCATCATGCCGGTTCTAAACCGTTCGCTGTCTTCATGGATGAGGCGGCCAGGGAACATCCAGAGGTCAACCAGTACGTCTATATGTATGAGAAGACATATCCTGACTCCTAGGAGGATATAGTAAGTAATATTTCCTTTTTACGGAATTTTTAATTTTACTTATATATATGTTAAAATGTTAATTAATAATTTTTTTCCTATCCAATTAGGCAAGGGTGAGGGAGGCTAGTGACGAGGTGATGAGTGCTATAGTGAGGGAGACATGGCCGGACACGCCAGGAGGAAGAGATGTCCGAAGCCATTTCCCGGATCGACACTTCAGATCCGAGGGTTGGGCGGGGATCATGGGCACAGCCTTCCCACCGCAAGAAAACAACTTCTCTACTGCCGGGGTCTAGGAAAGAAGGGCCAGGGGTCTTGAAGACCACTCCAGGATTTCAACGAAATGCAGCCTCGACTAGCAGCAGGACGCTCAGCTAGAGTCGGAAGTTGAGAGACTACGGGAAGAGCAAGCAACTCATGCTGCCGCTTTAGCTGCCGCTCAGCTGCTCAGGCTGACGTTCATGCTGCTCAGGTTGCCGCTCATGCCGCCCAGTTCGCCAATATAGAGCCTATACTAGAGCCCTACATGCCCCCAGCAGGCCCAGCAGCAGCAGATGTTCCAGTACTCCAGGATTTGGCAGCTGCCCAGCTTCAGGGACTTCCACCTCCGCCCATGCCTGCGCCTATAGAGATACCTCAGCCGCCGCAATCTCCTCACCAGCAGGCCCCAGATTCGGATTTGATTTAGACCATTTAGATTTTGTGTAGTTGATACCTTATATAGTTTTATGTGCTTCTGTTTAGTTATATATATATAATTGTTTTGGTGTATTTTGCAGCTTGCTTGGAATGGTAATTTAAGAATTTTGTGTGTATTTTTTTTATTACTGGAATGGAGTTATAGCCGACGAAATATGCCACAATTCGTCGGCTATAGTATTTTTTATTTTTTTTTTCAATATAGTTTTAGCCGACGAATTATGGCATGTTTCGTCGGCTATAGTAGAGTTTAGCCGACGAAAGAGGCTCTATTTCGTCGGCTATAATTATTTTTTAATTTTTTAATTATATACTTTAGCCGACGAATATCTCAGTTCTGTCGGCTAAACGCTTGGATAAACCCGACGAATATTTCTGTTACGTCGGCTTAGGTCTGGCAGTATAGCCGACGACAACAGGACGTCGTCGGCTAAAGTCTGGGAGTATAGCCGACGAAAGATAGAGTCTGTTTCGTCGGCTTAAATTAATGAACAAAGCCGCGACCAAAAGTTCTAGGGTCGGCTAAAGCTTGTATAGAGTATGTTTCCAGACAATAGCCGACGACGGTCTCTAGGGTCGTCAGCTAAAGTCATCACCGACGACCCTTTCCCGACGACACTATAGCCGACGAGACTTCGTCGGCTAAGACCTTAGCCGACGAGTTAGGATAACAGGCCGACGAAAATCTTTCGTCGGCTAAAGTACTTGTCCTGGTAGTGCCACTTGTCAAGGTGCTTTGGAGAAGTCATCAAGTAGAAGAAGCTACTTGGGAATTAGAGGAGCAAATGATGCAGCAGTATCCCTACCTCTTTGAATGACAGGTATGTAAATTTCGAGGACGAAATTTTTATAAGGAGGGGAGATTGTCACATCCCGACCCGTAAAATTTTATCTTATTTACTAGCTTGATTATAATAAGAATTTTTACGTCTCCGACATTGAGATATAGTTTAATTGGTCCCTAGAGGGGTTTTGGGGGACGATTATTTCGGAGGAGTTTTGAATAGGTTTGTGAATTTCCGAAGTTTGGTATTTTGGCGGTTAAATAATGTAAAATCCGGCCGTAGGATTTAAGTCAATTTTTGGGAAATGTTGTATTTAGGGCTGCCGAGTATGGTATTAAAGTTTGTGTCATTCCGATTTAAGAATATCGAAGTAGGCAATGATGAGCGTGGTTTGGCTCTCGGTTAATTTTGCCTATTTTGTATAAATATTGGATTTTTAGTGGAAAATTAATTATATATTTGGAACAGGACGTGAGGAGGCCTGAGCAGAAGAAGCATCGGAGCGTCATCAGGCTTAGGCTTAATTTGTGAGTGGACCTTTGTTTTAATTAAAATGCATGCGATGAATGATTTTATTTATCATTTATTTATATGGGGGATATGCGCGTATATATATATATACACCGTCTTTTCGGTCATAATGAGGAAAAATATCATTATGGCGCAACGTGAGCGTTAGACGCCAGCGTTGTAGCCTTGTATGAATTTCTATTTTTCTAAATTGTTTCTAGGATTCATACAAGGAGTTTGACGAGTGTAAATACATACGAATATATGTTTATATATAGTTTAGCCTGAGAGGCTCCATTTTTATTTGAGATTGTGACTAGCCAGTGCTAGTCGTGAAATTGCCAGTTTATAAGTTGAACACTTTTAAGCTGCCGCATGCAGTATATTTTCTATGAAATTAAAATGAGAATGCATAAATATTTTGTTATTAAATATTTTTGTCCACTCACTCTAATGTTATTAAATGTCTTCCCCTGGGCCCTTCATTTTAAAATGCTGACGTGCTCGTTTCCGGGCGCGTAATTTAAAAACCCTTTTGTAATCAAAATGTAGTATTGGTAAATAGGGTTCGATCAATCCGGGGACCTAAGGGCGCTCCTGCAGTCACGGTTACATTAAATAATTAGTAACTATAAGTATTTACAAGTATACACTTGGTACAATAGATAAAGGGGGGGTTTTGAAGTTTGTTCTATGTTCCTACTAAAACAGAAAATAAAAGCTAAACTATATATACAAGTGATCGACTTCAAACACACACAAACATATAAAAATCATGTAAACAGGTTGTTTCAATCTACACAACTTCAAAATCATGCCAATCAAGTATTATGAAACGAATTCAGAATTACACGCCTCAGCGGTCATGTAACCTATAATAATCTTCTTATGCATCCTATGTTTGCCTCAGCGGTTTAACACAGAAAATTCCATGCAATATGTCATGTTAATACTCAGCGCAACCATACAACATATAACATGAATCATTAAGATCAAAGAAGAATTCGAACATGTAAACAGGTTTATCTCAGCGCTTAAACCAGTCTACATGCAACTTATGATCAAGACCCGACTCATTCCCATGAATCGAAGCTTTCGCCACTTAGTTAATCTGTGTTTGCCTCAGCGGTTTAACACAGACCAATGGCAATACCAACCCTGCAGAAGTTAGTAATTTAAATAACCAGATCATAAGTTTTCAATAACAAGAATGACACGAAAATAAATTATGCAGATCTCATAAACAACTTAAGAACATAACTTTATAATTCTGAAAATTAATATAACCATATTCTCAACATCAATCTCAATCCAAAACGCAGAAGTTCTAAAAATCTAACAAAAGAAAATACTACAGAACATAGAGGAATCGATTGAGGCATTGTTACACTGGTTATTCTCCGAATTGACTTTCTGAAGAGCACCAAGGTAGAGCAAGCTTCAATGGATGGAGGGCTCTGCTATCTTGAAACGAAAATACTGAAGAGAAGGCTATTGCGAAATTAGGGCAGAAGTTTGTGCGTGAGAAGTGATACTGAAAACGTTGTTCTCTGCTCCTTTATATAGTGCCTTGGCCGAACCCTAGCTGTCCTCCTAGCCCTTGATTGATTTTGATCCAACGGCACCGAATTATTGCTTTAAATTCTGAGTTAGACCTTCCCAGAATTCTCTATGGTAAATACCCTTTCACTATGGTAAATACCCTTTTATATCTATAGGGTTAAAGGTCAAAGTATCTCATCACGTTTCAAATATTTAGTTTCATTGGAATTGCCTCTTTCCAATTGGACCAATAATATGCTTTGTCGACATGCATAATGAAACGTGGTATAACATCGATTAATACAGTTCTTAATGGTCTTTGGTAGCAACCATTTGTATATTGTCATAGATAATCATCATTCATAGATCCCACACATTCTTATATGCATGCATTTTTGATATTGGGTACCCATCACTACCAGGACAAGCACTTTAGCCGACGAAAAATTTTTGTCGGCCTGTTAGCTTAATTCGTCGACTATAGTTTCGTCGTAAAGGGTCGTCGGCAATGACTTTAGCCGACGAAACTATAGCCCGTCGTCAGCTATTGTCCCATAGCTAGCCGACAACAGAAGACGTCGTCGGCAAGTCTCTCAGACTTTAGCCGACAACAACTTCTGTCGTCGGCTAGTTTTTCAGACTTTAGCCGACGAAACAACAACTCGTCGGCTAGTCTCTTTGCTTTAGCCGACGAAACAAAACTCGTCGACTAGTCTCTTAGCTTTAGCCGACGATACGCTTAATATATTCGTCGGCTATAGTATGTAATTAAAAAATAAAAATAACTAAAACTGACGAAACATACCGTATTTCGTCGGCTTTAGAGGGTTTAGCCGACGACACATTCCATAATTCGTCGGCTAAACATTATTATAGCCGACGAATTATGGTGTATTTTGTCGGCTATAAGTCCATTCCAGTATAAAAAAAAACCCGAAATTTCTAAATTATCATTCCAAGCAAGCTGCAAAATACACCAAAACAATTCTATATAACCAACAACAAGCACATAAAACTATATAATTCATCAACTACACAAAATCTAGATCGTCTAAATTAATATCCGCTTCTGGGGGCTGCTGCGGAGTTTCTGGCGGCTAGGATAGCGGTATGGGCGGAGGCATGGGCGGAGCCGGAAGTCCCTGGAGCTGGGCAGCTGTAAAGTCCTGCATGTACTGGAACATCTGTCGCTGCTGGGCCTGCTGGATGGCATGTACCTCGGCATAATGGGCTGCCTGCGCGGCATTATAGGTTGCCTGCGCGGCATTATAGGTTGCCTGCGCGGCATTATAGGCAACATGAGCAGCTTGCTGTTCCCGTAGTCTCTGAAGTTCCAACTGTAGCAGCTGAGTCGTCCTGGTGGTCGTGGTCTTGCTGCTGGTCAAGGCTGCCTTTCGTTGAAATCCTAGAGTGGTCTTCAGGACCCCCTCGCCCTTCTTTCCTAGACCCCGGCAGTAGAAGTTGTTTGCTTACGGGGGGAAGGCTGTGCCCATGATCCTCGCCCCAACCGTCGGATCCAAAGTGTCGATCCGGGACATGGCTTCGTGATACACGCATTTTAAGCTATATTCTTAATGTATTTCCGACCCTATTTAGCTTCGTTATTTCCTTAATAATGTCATTTCTAGCTTGTTTGTGTTGTAGGTCAAAAGAGGCAATTTTACACAAAAGGAGGTTAAAACGCAAGAATTGAGAGTAATCATAATCAAAGGAGGATTCCTGGTGCAGTAAGGAGTCTCATTAAGTCGCAAAATCTGAGGATAAGTTGTCTAGGAAACTTTCCTGTTTTGAAAGGGGAAAAGTTGCCTATTTCATTTTAAGAAACTTTCTTATTTTGATTTAGGAAACTTACTATTTCTCAATCTTTCCTATTCTGACTTTCCTAAAATATTTAGGAAACTTTCTTTTCTAATGAGACAGGGAAACCATTTGAAGTCAGGAAACCTAATCCAACTTGGAATAGGAATATGTGAACGTGTATAAAAGGGGAAGGACGAATTCTGCAATAATCAAGGAGTTATCTATGCTGATATAAATCAGAAAATTAAGGGAGATTCTTTCCTTTGATTTCATGGTTTGAATTCTGAGTATTCCTACCTTATCTATTTGATTTTATTTCCCTTGCAGGAACCCTAATTACGCACAAATAAAGGAAGGGAATTTTCGTCAAAGGCCTGATTCATAGCAGAAGATGAAAAGTTCTTAATCGCTGGGAGTTCTTTTGGAGAACAAGGAGTGTACCTGGTCCTCTATTCAAGCCTCATGCAATGAATTATTGCACAAGACATTCCAGAGAATTCTGGGAGGTCTAAATCAAGATTAAAGCAATAATTTATCACCGTTGGATCACAACTCAATCAAGGGCTAGGAGGACAGCTAGGATTTCGGCCAGACCACTATATAAAGGAGCAGAGAGTATCGTTTTCAGGATCACTTCCTACATTCTAGAAATTCAGAAAAGTTCTCTTAGTCTCTCTCATTGCCGTGAGTCCCCAGAAGAAGAAGGAGAGAAGCCCTTGCTGCCTCGGACGTTCCAAGGAGTACTGAAGCCCTAGCACAGCCTTGCACGACCTCAAGTTCTTGATCGGCCAATCAGTCCATTGAAAAGTGTAAATCTATGTCTAGTACTTTCTGGCCATCTTATTCTTATTTTAGTTTTCGTTTTAGAACTATGTGTTTTATTTTCCAAATTGGATGGAACCTCTGTTGAGAACTAAGTGATTTCCAGTTAATAATAGTCATGATTTCATTGTTCTAATGATGCTATGCGATTGAGTCAATTGCCTTAGAAATTCGTTGAAAGCATGTTTGTGTTTGATATACCTATGTTAGAATGCATGCTAACTAATGCTATGATTTGTACTAAGCCTCGTAGGTAAGTATCGATCACCAGTAGTGGAGGCCGTATCCTGTATGGTTGGGAGCATGTTTTGCATGTGAATGGTTAAGTGTCGTACGAAAACTCTTTGCATGTTAGGGTTCGTTCTTTTACTTAATGATTTGCATGTTTGTAGACAAATACTTTTAGTATTGATAGCAGCAGCATGTAAAATGTTCTAAGTTCAGACGTTCTAGCTTGGATGACTATTTAGAAGAACCGATTAAATGCATCACCTCGTAGGCTTGTATTTAGAACCCTTTTGTGTTTCTCTTGGTAATAACTCGATTGTGTGATTAAAGTTCATTGGATTATGATTATGTTTTCTGTAATCTGGTTTCGAAAGTGTGGAAGTCGATCACTTGTAAATAGTAGTTTAGTCTCTTTTCTTTACTGTTTTCATAGGAATGTTAGAACAAACCCTAAAATCCCCCCCTCTGAAATCATGTAAATGTAATTGTTGTTTATATTCTGTAAATGACTCTTGAATTAGATTCTAATCTGTTTAGGTTTTTAAACGCAGGAGCACCCTAAAGTCTCCGGATTGATCGAACCTTATTTACCAATACTACAATTGTCAAAACAGGGTTCATAATTTATCGCACCCCGGTTTCGGGCTACGTCACTTCGGACATCTCTTCCTCCTACGTGTCCGGCCATGTCTCCCTCACTATAGCACTCATCACCTCGTCACTAGCCTCCCTCACCTTCGCCTAATTGGATAGGAAAAAAATATTAATTAACATTTTAACATATATATAAGTAAAATTAAAAATTTAAAAACGTAAGATAACTTAAAATATCCTCCTGGGCATTAGGATATGCCTTCTCGTACGTATAAACGTACTGGTTGACCTCTGGATGTTCCCTGGTCGCCTCGTCCATGAAGACAGCGAACGGTCTAGAACCGGCATGATGGTTCCTTGTGTTGCGTCCCTGAGGTACCGACAATCTTCTCGAGAGCCTTCCCTGTGATGGGGCCTCTCTTCTTTTTTGCCGGCTTCGCTCCGACTGTGCCTATCACATGATAAACCAAATTGATTATTAAATCGGAGACCCTTTTTTATTAATTATAAGAAAACAAATCATTCATCTTTCATTATCTGAGGGCGATGCGGCGGACGCGACGGATTCCATCTCTGTCGCCGATGATGATACCCTCGCGGAAATAAGAGGCATATCAAAAGACACGAACCGGTACGCCGCTGATGGAGCCACTGGCGGGGGTTAGTGGATAAATCGGCATCCCCTGAGCCATCGACTGCAGGTAAAGCCGGTATCATCCGCGGAAGGAATAGATGAGGCGGCGTCATCTGTACCCCAGATGACCCACTATCCGAAGAAGTAGGACCTGGAGTGGGGGCCCGGTGTATCTCAGGCATACGGGGTGCAGACACCTCCGTCTGGGTCTGAGCAAACAACTGCCTCGAGGAATGAGGGACGCCCCGCTGCCTCGATGAAGGGGGCACCTCCGGATGCCTCTGCACCGTCTGTAGAAGGCTCGCATGTCTAGCTGTCATGAGGCCCTGAAACGACGTTTGAGAGTTGTTAGAGGTTCCCTAAGACGATTCGGACCTTTGGCCCTTCGAACCCTTCGTCGATCTAATATTACCGCTCATCTTGTTTAAAATATTAATTTGAATCAAGGCCACAAAATCAAACAATGTAAACTCAGTCAATTAGTCAAAAAAAATATATATATATACTTCCTAAATACCAATTTACACTTCCTAAATATAAATATACACTTCCTAAATACAAATATACACTTCCTAACAACACCACAACATTGTAATTGACCGGATAATCAAAGCAGACACAAAATACTAAATACAAATATACACTTCTTAAATACTAAATACAAATATACACTTCCTAAATAAAAATATACACTTTCTACAACACCACAACATTGCAATTGATCGGAAAATAAAAGCAAACACAAAAGGGTATGTGAAACAGAAATGTACTCGAGGAGGAGGGAGGGCTCGAGGCTGGAGAAGCAGGAGGAGGGACGACCGGAGCAGCAGCAGGAGGAGGAGGAGGGAGGACCGGAGTAGCAGTAGGAGGAGGGAGGGAGGGCCGGAGCAGGCGAGCAACAGAGGGCGACCGGGAGAGGGAGAGGGGGAGGGAGGAGGGCGAGACCGGGAGATGGAGAGGGAGACCGGAGAGGGAGAGGGAGAGGGCGGCGACCCGGAGAGGGAGAGGGAGCGGAGGCAGAGACCGGGAGATAGGGCTGGGAGGCAGAGCAGGCGAAAGAGGAGGCTAGGGCTTTTCTGCTGTCGAGCGCTGGGTGTTATACCCGACAACTTTAGCCGACGAAATAATTATTTCCTCGGCTAAAGATAATAATATCGTCGGCTAAGATAATAATCTCGTCGGCTAAGATAATAATATCGTCGGTTAAAATAATAATCTTGTTGGCTAAGCTCAAATTCGTCGGCTAAACTTTTGAAATTCGTCAGCTAAACCTTTGAACTTCGTCGGCTATAGTACTTTTTTTACATTCAGCATGTGATGATCAAACTTGAGAAAAGAAAATCCGACCGTCAGATCTGATCATCATGATAAAATACATGTATGAGAAAAAATTCAACTTGATCCGACAAGGTTAAGGGCTCGATCCGGACGGTCAATCCGTTAAGTTAAACCCCTAAACGCACGAAAAAGATCATTGGACTGTCTAAATTACGTATTTTGGCCGGACCTTCAACTGAAAATAGTTTCAAACCGATGAGACGCAACAAGTCGTATAAAAATTTTACGCAAAATAACCACCGAAGATAGGGCTACTCATAGGGAGAAAGAATGAAAAATTGCATTGACCGCAACTATCGGCACCGAAACTTTACCGGAATACTGTGATTTTTCAACCGTTGACGTATTTCACCATTATGGTCATATCTTATTTCACAACTTTTTTGCGTTTGAAGGTTTTACGTATAGTTTGTTTTTGAAACGGAACATTTACTTAACATTTCGTAAACAAGTTATACAACATTAGTAGGCATCAAGATGATTGTGATGATCAAACTTGAGAAACGGAAATCCGACCGTCAGATCTGACCATCATGACATAATACATGTATGGGCAAAAATTCAACTTGATCCGACAAGGTTAAGTGCTCGATCCGGATGGTCAATCCCGTAAGTCAAACCCCTAAATGCACGGAAAAGGTCGTTGGACCGTCTAAATTTCGTATTTTGGCCGGACCTTCAACTGAAAATAGTTTTAAATCGATGAGACGCAACAAGTCGTATAAAAATTTTACGCAAAATAACACCGAAGATAGGGCTATATAGTATGTAACAGAAAATTTTAGGGTTTAGCCGACGAATACCCTAATATATTCGTCGGCTATAGTATGTAATAAAAAAATAAAAAAATAAATAAAGCCGACGAAATATTAGGGTATTCGTGTGCATAAGTTCTGGAAAAATTAGGGAGAAATATCCTCTCAAATTAGGGGAAATGTCCTTTTGCATTTCCCGGAGGTTAGATTTTTTCACTTCCCGTGTGCATAACTTCTGAAAGAATCTTGCCAACGCTACTAACGGCTCCACTATCTGACAGGGAAGGAACGATCGAATGAAAACAGGGAAGAGACGTTGTAGCAGGATATGACAGTCATGACTCTTCAACCCGTACATCTTATTGTCCCGGAAGTTGACACACAGGGCTATATTTCCTGCATAGCCTGAAGGATACTTCACACAACCTATCCACCTCCACCTGAAATTACGTTCTTCTGGTCAGGCTTCACAGTGTAAGGAGCTTGAGGCATTTTTTTCTTCCCTTCTTTCAACCACATATGTCTTCTTAATTGCATTTTTTTTAGATCAATACGTGCCTTAGGACCGTCTTTCGTCTTCCCCTCCAAGTTCAACATTGTGCCCACCACACTGTCACAAACATTCTTTTCTATGTGCATCACATCTAGGTAGTGTCTGATCAACAACTTACTCCAGTATGGGAGTTCCCAGAATATGCTCTTATGTGTCCAGAATTTGTACTGTCGGTCTTTCAGGTATTGCCGCCATAATATTGGGATGATTGCTGAGCTGCCCAAAATCGTACTCATTAAGCACTGCTAAATTTTTTCTCCCGTCCATCTTCTGGGAAGCACACCATGTTCTACGGTCCTATCAAATGCCTTGTCATCAAACCGCCATTCGTGATTATACACATCGGAAAGCACGGTGACCCAATCTGCATATCTTGTTACAATGACTGCTACTCGCCTCCCCACTCATCGCTAAGGCACTCTAGACAAGTCTTGTATCCCCTAACACGTTGCCCGCCAACAATCCCACGGGCAGGAAAATCACTGATGGTACCAACAACCATGACATGCATCTAGAACATCTCGTGCATGTATTTGTCATAAGTGGGATGACCAACGTCCCACAAAAACTGAAGCTCTTCAATCAAAAGTCTCAAATACACATCGAGACACTTCCTTGGATAACCGGGCCCCGGAATCAACAAACTCAACATATTGTATTCTTTCTTCATGCACATCCATGGAGGAAGATTGTGTCAAATCCCGACCCGTAAATTTTTATCTTATTTACTAGCTTGATTATAATAAGAATTTTACCGTCTCCGTCATTGAATTTATAGTTTAATTGGTCCCCAGAGGGGTTTGAGGGACGGTTAATTTCAGAGGATTATTCGTCGGAGAAAAATGTAACGACGGTAAAATGGTAAATTTTAGCTAGTAAAAGGTAATTTTTTACTAGGGTATTATTTTTGGGGGTCTTAATTTTTGGATTTGGGTTGTATATAGAGGAGTTGGGCCGGATGGGAGAGGCCCAAAACCATCTCCTCCCCTCTTTCTTTTCTCTCTCTTCCTCTCGAGCCCTCTCCCGAGCTCTCCCGACCCGGAAACTTTCCAGCCGCCGTCCTTCGCCGTCCGGCCAAGCCAGGCCGCCGCAACGGTCCCAACCCCCCGCCCCCGTTTGGACCCCCGCCACCCCTCTCCCTCCCCGGCCTAGCACTCGCCATTAACCCACCGGAAGAGGAGAAACTTGCCGGAGACGCCGGGAAGAATTTTCACCGGAGTTCCCTCCTTCGGCCACCAATCCGGGTAAGCTTGGTACGGTTTTGTAGCTCTCCTCCCATGCAGCAACCCCTTCAAAAGGCTCACTCCCTCTTGAGCTAGGTAAGGAGAAATTCAAGGAGGAAATTCTAGGGATTTTAAGATGTTTTCGTTCGATTGACCTAGTTAGGCTTGAAATTGGACTTAGTGATAGTTATGAAAGTTATTTGGGATGTTGAGAGGAAGATGCTGTCAAAATTTCATAGCCATTGGAGGTCACAGGAATTGGCCTCCGGCCGCCGCTACCGGCGCTATTTTGGAGATTTTTAAGGTTTTAAATGTGGAATATTAAGAGGAGTATATTGTTATGAATTATGGAATTTTTGGATGAGATTTGGATAGGTTTGTGAATTTCCGAAGTTTGATATTTTTGGCGGTTAAATAATATAAAATCCGGCCGTAGGATTTAAGTCAATTTCTGGGAAAGGTTGTATTTACGGCTACCGAGTATGGTATTAAAGTTTGGGTCGTTTCGATTTAAGAATATCGAAGTTAGCAATAATGAGCGTGGTCATGACTCTCGGTTAATTTTGTCAGTTTGAATAAATATTGCATTTTGAGTGAGAAATTAATTATATATTTGGAACAGGACGTGAGAGGCCCGAGCAGAAGAAACCTCGGAGCGTCATCAGGCTTAGGCCTAATTTGTGAGTGGACCTTTGTATTTAATTGAAAAACATGCAATGAATGATTTTGTTGATCATTTATTTCTTCTGATGAGACTTATTGATTTCTCGGCTATTTGATAATTTTTCCTCCTTTGGAGAGATCCCGAAAATGAGATTTTCGGTGGATATATATATTTTGGATTTTATGAGTATAGTATGTATATAAATGCTAGCTACCCATACGTGCTTAGTTCGTCATAGTGAGGTAAAATATCATTATGGCGTGGCGTCAGTGTTAGACACAAGCGTTATAGCCCTATATGAAAACTACTTTCTTTTTCGGTTTATTTAGGTTTTCATATAGGGAGTCCACACGTAAATACACCGTCCTCTTCGGTCATAATGAGGAAAAATATCATTATGGCGCAACGTGAGCATTAGACGTCAGAGTTGTAGCCTTGTATGAATCTCTATTTTTCTAAATTGTTTCTAGGATTCATATAAGGAGTCTGACGAGTGTCAATACATACGAATATATGTTTATATATAGTTTAGCCTGAGAGGCTCCATTTCTTTTGGGTTAGTGACTTGCCGGAGCTAGTCGTGAAATCGCCAGTTTATGAGTTGAGCACTCTTGAGCTGCCGCATGCAGTATATTTTCTATGAAATTAAAATGGGAATGCATAAATATTTTGTTATTAAATTATTTTGTCCACTCACTCTAACGTTATTAAAATGTCTTCCCCTGTGCCCTTCGTTTTAAAAATGCCCAGTCTGCAGAGTTCGGATTAGATCTAGTAGGAGACGAGGCATAGTCACCCGTATTTCCACCACCTTTCACCAGTAGGTTACCTGTTTAACCTACATGTGTTTTTCTTACTTCCGCTAGTGTCTAGTAGCTCTGAATACTTGGGATTTTATGTATATATTTTTGGTTGTGGGTGAAGGAATTTTGACATTTTAGAATATTTGACGGAGGATGTTTATTATCTTGTTGGTGGTGATTGTATTTGGGGAGCACGAAGGCTCCAGAAGTTAAGGGTGGATTGAAAATTTTAGGAGTGTTTGCAGGTTTTTGATTTGGAAGGGTTATGCATTTCCAAGGGAGGTTGTACCGAATTTTGCGGTAAATCTTTCCTTGGAGGTGGTCCCCGCACGATGTACTCTGGGTTCAGGGTGAAATTCGGGATGGGTCGTGTCAGGTTGTACTGTACCAAAATCACCGGTCATACACTGTATTGACGACTCATATTGTCAAAAGGGTTGAACCCGTCGGATGAGAGCCCGAGCCTCACATTTCGGACCTCTAACGCAAAATGAGGAAACTCCCTGTCTATATGCTTCCAAGCCCCCCCCGTCAGCAGGGTGTATAAGGGTATTTTCGTCATGCAATTCCCTATCAGCGTGTCATCTCATAGCTTTGGCCGTGTGTGAAGACATGTACAACCGCTCCAGCCTATCCCTCAACGAGAAATACCCCGAAGTACCTTCACAGGTTTCCTATTGCCTGCAGGAGTCAGCTTATACCTGTCAGTGTGACATACCGGACATGCGTCAAGCCCACCAAGGTCATTCCCTTCTGGATCTTTACCCCAGAAGAGAACGCAGTCATATCTGCATGCATGGATCTTGATGTAGGGATACACGCATTTTATGCTATATTCTTAATGTATTTCCAACCCTATTTAGCTTCGTTATTTTTAATAATGTCATTTCTAGTTTGTTTCTGTTCTTTAGGTCAAAAGAGGCAGTTTTACACAGAAGAAGGTTAAAACGCAATTATTGAGTGAAATCCCAATCAAAGGAGGATTCCTGTTGCAGCAAGGAGTCTCATTAAGTCGCAAAATCTGAGGATAAGTCATTTAAGAAACTTTCCTGTTTTAAAAAGGGAAACTTACCTATTTCATTTTAGGAAACTTTCTTATTTTGATTTAGGAAACTTACTATTTCTGAATCTTTCCTATTCTGACTTTCCTAAAATAATTAGGAAACTTTCTTTTCTAATGAGACAGGGAAACCAATTGCAGTCAGAAAACCTAATCCAACTTGGAATAGGAATCTGTGAATGTCTATAAAAGGGGGAGAACGAATTCTGCAGCAATCAAGGACTTTATATGTGCTAATCAGAGAATTAAGGGAGATACTTTCCTTTAAATTCGTCATTTGAATTATGTTATTCCCCTACCATATCTATCTGATTTTATTTCCCTTGCAGGAACCCTAATTGCGCACAAATAAAGGAAGGGAATTTTCGTCAAAAGCCTGATTGATAGCAGAGAAGGAAAGTTCTTAATTGCTGGGATTTACTTTGGAGAACAAGGAGTGTACCTGGTCCATATTCAAGCCTTATGCAATTGATTACTACACAGACATTCCAGAGAATTCTGGAAATGTCTAAATCAGGATTTAAAGCAATAATTCATCACCGTTGGATCATAAATTAATCAAGGGCTGGGAGGACAGCTAGGGTTCGGCCAGACTACTATATAAAGGAGCAAAGGAGCAACGTTTTCAGCATCTCTTCTTCGCACAAAAATCAGTAAAACACGTTAGCCTTCCTTCTCCTTTTCGACACCTCTCTCCAAAAAAGAAGCAATTCAAGCCGACACCTTTGTAAGACTTTTCCAGAAGGCTGCCGAGAAGCATCAGGCGTGTGTGACCCTTCGAACATCTCAAGCCTCCTTGAAGATTTATAAAGTGTAACTCATGTCTTGTTCCTTCTATCTTGTATTTGTTCTTTGTTTTCTGTATTTGGATTTCAAAGTTGGAATTGGCTGGTTGTTAAGAAAATGAATAGGTTAATTTTCAGAATAAATTCAAGCATTTTTGACTTGTCTATGATAGCATGTGATTCGTTTTATGCCTTGTTGATTTCATTAGATGCATAGTTTTGTTTGAACTAAAACTCTAATCTGCAGGTTAGTGTTGCTAGGTCTCCGAACTAATTCACCTAATAGTTTTATGCGGAGATCCAAGTAGTAAAGGTTATGTAATAATAGCCGAGACTATGTGTTACATGCTTACAGGTTGGGCAGCGCTTGTAACTTGGGCATGTTCAAACTCATAATTCTTTAAATCTTAATGATTCATGTTTAGTGTAGACGGGTACTCTGAGTGACACGGAGTATCGATCGCAGCATTTACATGAAATATTCTCAGTTCTAGACGTTCTGTGCTGGGAGATAAACTAAGTAGGATTAAAGGAATGCATGACCTCGTAGGCTTGTGTTTCGAGTTTGTTTTTGTTATCACTTGGCAATGAAATTGATTATATGCTTGAGACATGTTGATACTTGTTTGTTTGATTCTGGAATTGCTGGTTGATGTGTGTTGAAGATGATCACCTGTATATATTAGTTTAGTTGTTATCTTTATCTTTTAGTAGGAATATTAGAACAACTTCTCAAAACCCCCCCCCATAAATCATGTAAATGTAATTACTGTTTATATTATGTACATAACTCTTAATTTAGTCTAATCTGTTTAGTTTTGTAAACGCAGAGCACCATAAAGTCCCCGATTGATCGAACCTTATTTACCAATACTACGATTGTCAAAACAGGGTTCATAATTGTCGCACCCCGGTTTCGGGCCACGTCATGTAGGAAAACCCAATATCTTTCAGTATATATCGAACCTTACGATGAGTGGTAGGAAGACGATGACCTTGGGCAGCATCGAAGCAGTGTACTGTAAATAATTATCAACAGCCTTCACGGTCGATTTTGTCTCAACTTTAATCTTCATTACGTCCATCACACTTTCAAGAACGGTCTTCTGACAACCGGGTACACAGGGGTCTGTTGGAAAGCAAGCAGTTTGTTGTACTTTTCAATACCAGCAGTGTTGACAGCTCTAGGGAAGGGCTGCACCGGGTCAGGCATATACTATCCTTGAGCGCATACACCACTCTCATAAGGAAACATGTCGTTGATGAATGCCGTTGTTGGATCGTTGGATGTACTGCCCGTCTCAGAAAATTGGCCATGATCATGCGGACCCCTCATGATGTTTCATCGTGATATAACCAACATGTGTACTTCTCCCAAAACCCGTTACTACTCTCTCAGGTGCTGCCATACTTTGTCAATCGCAAATCGATGCATATCGCTGCGACACTGACATTTTATGCACGGGCAATAGAAAATTGTATTCCCGTTAGCATTAACCAGCGCATAGTCCAGAAAACTCATAACTCCTGCATCCTATCTTTTGTCTCATTTTGGAAGCGAAATCCAACTCTTATCCATATCCTGAAAATATAACAAAATATATATGTAAAACGCTAGCTAATTATTAATTAAATTCTATGCCATATATAAAATCTCAATTCATTTGGTACGCGTATATATTCTACGTACTACAATTAATCAACAACAAATTAATTAACACACACACACACAGATATATATATATATATATACACACACACACACACTTAATAATTACATAACAATATTATATATATATCTACATCATCACAAAATCATCATCAACAACTTCATACCATCAACACAATATTATAAATAATTAACATATATATATATATATCTACTATTTATTAACAACAATCAACTTAATTCATATATATTATCAAATCATCAACCAAATCGATCAACACATATATATATACATTCACTACTCAAAATCAATCACTCAATCACACTAACACACTCATCAAAAACAATCTACTCAATCACACTCAAAATCGATCAACTCAAATAAAACTCAATTAATCAACATATATATACATACACGTACCTATATATAGCTCCACAAACTAATTATGGACAGATTTCGACAACACCCAAACTTTTTCTCCCGTTTTTTTTCTTCTCCCTGTTTTTTTTTTCCCCAGATGCTGCTGCTGCTGTCCAGATTTGCAAATATAAAGCACTTTAGCCGACCGACATATTAATTTCGTCAGCTAAACTTTTAAATATTTCGTCGGCCATAGTCTGTGAACTTTAGCCGACGAAATAAATTCTTTAGCCGACGACATCTTAATTTTGTCGGCTAAGTTTACCATAACCGACGAAAATTTAAATTAGCTGACGAATGAAAATTTTGTCGACTAAAGTGGATTTTAGCCGATGAAAAAATAGTTCGTCGGCCTGGTTTTTTAATTTTCGTCGGCTAAAGCCTTTCTTCTGTAGTGTGCATGCCACTTCTGGGGCAAATATTATCTAGCGAATGTGGATCTTTTACTTGTAATATCATGTAGACTATTAGACCACCTGTATAATCTTCCTTTTTCAGGAGCGTAAAACTTAGACCTGGTGGATACATTCCACTTAAATTCACTTCATTATTCAATGACAATAGTCTTTCTATTCTCCCCCTAACGGCAGGAAGACTGTTATATTATGACCATGAGCATATATTGCGTCTAAAGATCTATCACTTTTTTCGAGTGAGATGTTCATTGGCTGGTGACGAACCTAAACCAAGTATGAGGTCAAAAACATTATATTCATTAATATCAACCCAGATATCATTCTCTAATGGCGTACATACAACCTTTGTATGTGTAGCCGTATTAGGAACTCTAACATTGTATCATGACATTCTCTTCAGGATAACCATGTCACTTGGATACATGTGCATCCCACAAATCAAATGGGGTATAGAGTATTTGAGTTAATATGGATGATCTCATAGACTTAAATCCAAGTTGACGTCTATGCTTTTATCATATACATTTGTCAAAATCTTTTATCAATCACTAACTGAGACATTTCTCAAAATTAAAATAAGAATGTGGATAAACAACTCACATCACTCACTACATCACTTCTTTCTTCAGGAACAATCTCTCTCCCCTCTCATACTCATGAGGAGATTGTCTCATTAAAGTGTCAATAAACGATCGGCTATAAGTATGGCTAGTAGTCATCAAAACTTGTTATTGATTCCAGACAACACACACAAGTAAAATATGACATAACTTGTCATGCCAAACAATGTATTTGGTTCAATGAACTTCTGGTTCATGATATAATTATATGCCACAAGTTATTGGATAAATTTAGCATTCTATGTGCTCTTCTTGACCCATCAATCATATTTGTAATCGAAGCTTCAAGTTCGAATATTTACTATTAGAACTTCGGGTTCGACAATGCAATATTTTGAAACTTCTGGTCCAAAAATATTACACTCGAAATTCCTATAATCGAAATGTAGGGTTGTTGGCCCAATATGAATAAAAATAAAATTTAAATGAAAGTGCATAAAAAAATTGTGAAGAGCATAAATAAATAAATAAACTTTACATTGGAAACTTTTGGTTCCATGAATGAAGAAAATGCACAGAACTTCTAGTCTGGTTACTTCATCAAATATGATAATTCTGATTATTCCCGATCTCCTCTAGTTACACAAGAGTATAATTAATATCATATAAGGTGAGGAACTTCCGGTCCTCAAATGATTAGGGATCAAGTTTTCGATTATTATGTAAATAGAGGAAACTTCTGGCCCTTGGTAATTGCATAAGCTTTGAGAAACTTCATATTGCAATTCTGATATTACTCTTAAGGAACTTCAGGCCCTCTATTGTTTGATCAACATACTTCAGGTCTCGATCTAGATTGAAAATCTATATTAACATGACAATCAATCACGCTAACAAGGCTGTTAAAGGAAGGGATCGCACTGATTCTATAGCGAGTGTTATTCGTTAGATAAGGATTGAGGCTTGATTGACGTTTGATCGCCGCGTGGGAATTGATAATCACACAAATAAAAAAATAACAAATTGATATGATTAGTCACGTTGAATCATATGTATTTAATTAATTAAATAATAAGTAATAAATCGTGATATTGTAAAATAGTCCTATATTAAACAGCAATTACTTTTCAATTTACTATTATTTAATTTTCATAAAACAGTAAAAAGTAAACATGTAAACATAAACTGTAGGGACAAATCATCACATGGTAATTTTGTGAAATTACCTTTGTAAAATATCTGATTTACCAGAAAGGGTAAAACCCCTTTGTTTCCGGGTCAGATCCGGGTCGACAGTTTGATCAGGCTCTAGGAAGAGTCGCATGTCTTCAGCGCCGGGAGAAGGCGGGGCTGTGCCGCCGGATGGGCTGTGCTGCCGGATTGAAAGGCGCGGGTCTGGGTTCGTAAGGAGCTGCATCGGGCTGGGTTCACTGCCAGTGGATGGTGGATGGGATTGAAGGAGATCCAGGTCGTTCACGTTTGAGGTTGGGCGGGGCGTGCGTCCGGATCAGTCCTGGGTAGTGGGGTGAAGATCCGGTCGTGTGCGAGGCGCTATTGTGTCGTGCGTGGAGGGAGGGCCCGGCGAACTGACTTGGTCTCCACAGGGTCCGATGTGGTGGAGATAGCGGGGTCATATTTGGGTGGGCTAGGTCAAACGCAGCCGAAAAATATGCTACAGTTTTATGTTTTTATTTCTTTTTCTTCGGCTTATAGGACTCAAGGTAAAAAGTAAAGTGTTAATAATGTGTTGTAAAGTAAGAAAAGAGAGAAAAACACATAAGAATAATTGGAAGAGGCATAAGTCTACTCATTTATTCTCTGTTAGCCTATTTATATAAGGTGGGTTTACATCAAGTACATAAACTAATGAGTCATTACGAAGACATCCACAACTATTAATATTTATAACAGTAATATGATAATTCATGCATTAGCTGAAAAAAAAAGAAAAAGAAAAAGACGTAATTCCTTTTGCCACCACATATTGACTGATACATATTTTTTTACCCAGAAATGAAATAGTTCCCTAAATTTTGCTCTACCTGATTAAAAAGAGCTAAATAATGTAATAGAATTTCCCTCACTACCAGGACAACATTTTTAGAGCCGACGAAAAAGTTTCGTCGGCCTGTTAGCTTAGTTTCTCGGCTAGATTCTTAGCCGACGAGCCATTGTCGGCTAGGATTTCGTCGGCTAAAAGTGTGCAATAAAAAATTAAAAAAATAACTATAGCCGACGAAATTAGTCTGTTTCGTCGGCTTAGAAGAATTTAGAGCCGTGAAAATATGCCATAATTGATCGGCTAAATATTAATAAAAAAAAATTAAAAAAATACTATAGCCAACGAATTATATTTAAATATCGTCGGCTAAAATTAAAAATATTATAACCGACGAATATAATATTTAAATATCGTCACTAAAGTTGCTAGTTTTTGAAAAAAAAAAACTGCAGAAACTTTCGGTCCACCTCCAATCACCACAAAATTTGACAGAATTTTTCCTCTCAACATTTCGAACAACTTTTTAGAAGAAGTCGAAGCCCAATTCTAAGCGCCTAAACAGGTCAATTGAATCAAATATAAAAATTCTCAATTCCAGTTGATTATATCTCTTCAACTGAAACTCCGGCCGGTTTATCTCATCAGCATAACAGACCCAGTACACTTTCAGCCTGCATCAACATCAACATTCATCACACTCAACAAACCCCACCAAAAACTTACAACTTTCCATCCAAACCAATATTCAAACTCAAAAAGCACAACTAACCTCTTTCTTGGGGAGGAACTGGGTAGGGCGCTGGAAGCGACTACTTACATTCCACCTCCGGAAAACTCCTATATAAAAGAACTTTAGCTGACAAATTTCTTTTATTTTCGTCGGCTAAACCTTTGAAATTTAATGAAAATTTTCTCCCCAACCAAATTTGGTTTGGCGCCAATTTTTTTTTGACTTTAGGCCGACGACTTTTTACTATTTTTCGTCGGCTAAAGTCCTTTCAAAAATTTTCCTCGTGAGTTCCGAATTTGGTTTACCCGCCAACAACATTTTGACTCTTAGCAACGACTTTTTTAATATCTCGTCGCTCTAAAGTCTATAAATTCCCGAAAACAAACTAATCTCCCTCTATATTACTGTAGTTTGGTAACCTTCCACCCAAAACACTCTTAGTAGATGAGACCAACCTCTATACTACAAATTTAAGACATTTCCTTCCGACGATAGGCTCCCCATAGTAATATAACGTCAAATAGGGTTGATCGCTACTATCCGGCAACTGAGACGTTACCCCATTTACTTGAGTTTCTTGAAACCCATAGCCGTATTTTCACCATTATGCCAACCCATCTTATTTCATCAGCACCAATAGATTTTGATAATTTTGCTTCCTATGTAAATTTTAAGATTACCTTCCGACGATAGGCTCACCCTATGAATAATAACGGTAATAGGGTCCACACGAATTTGATCCGATGACTAAATTTACAAACCAAATCGACAGTCAATATATCATTATGACGAAAGATGTCTATGGTACAAAAATTCACACATGCTTCGAACTCGACACAAGTTAATGGCTCATAGAAACGGTCAACGTCTAAATCGTAATAAAGAAACTACATTTGTGAAAGCCCTAAAACGGCTCGGATGGCTAAAAGAAAGGCCATATGTCATGGCACTAGTATGAGTTTGACTCGTGAGGCCATTACACGCCTTCCGGAAAGGTATCACAATAGTCAATCGGAACAACGCCGAATGCCAACTCTGCAGCATATGAATAATAAGGGTAAATTGCAGTCGACCGTAACTAATCTCTGCAAGACACCGTCACTTTTCGTTGACTCAAACCGTGATTTTTTCAAGCTGTAGACGTATTTCACCATTCTGTCATATCTTAATTTCACGACTTTTTGCGTTGAAGGTTCTACGTATAGTTTTTTTTTTTTTTTTTTTCCAGATGAGTTGTTGTCTAGATCTGCAAAATATAAGGCATTTTACCGAGAATTAATCTTTTTTCGTCGTGCTAACGTTTAAAAATTCGTCGGCTTAAGTTCATAGACTATAGCCGACGAAAAAATTTTTAATTTCGTCGTCTAAAGTTGACCAAAAGCCAACGAAAATTTAATTAAAGCGACGAAAAAATAATTTCGTTGGCTAAAGACCACTTAGCGCCGACGAAAAAATAATTCTTCGGCCTGGTTTTTTTATTTTCGTCGGGCTAAAGCCTTCTCTTTACTAGACCTTAGGGTACATGCCTCTTATTTGAATCTTGCAAATGGACACCAAACACTGTATTGATCTCAGATTTTGACACCGCTACAATAAAAAAATAGCATTACAGATTAGGTATTAGAGCAAGGTGAACACAAAAAAACAAAACAAAAATTTGATACTAGTGTGAGGAATACTTTTAACAATCAATTCATATTATAAGATCCGCTGTAGATCGGGGATGCAAAACATATCGTTCATAATACCAATTTTCATTTTAATAAAGTACAATTGGTTTGTTTTCACTCCCACGGCTATACTACAACGACGACTCAGATCTACTAACTTTACCAATAAAATTGACCTTAAGATATCAAAACGACATTTACTGCATAACAAATTGCCAAACCAAAACTTACCAGGAACTACAACCCACCTACGCACAACATTACTCGAAACAATTCACACATAAAAGAAGAACATTTTTTTCAAGACAAGTTAAACTCTACCATGTTCTCCCTTAATAGTGCACAACAACGGGGCTGGGGGGAGGGGGGGGGGCGGGGAAACAGAGAACATAATGCATGACCATTTTGAAAGCAAGCGAACTGCCCATTTTGTCACAAGACCTACTAAAAAAACCTACTGCCAAACGAAATTTGATTTTCTATAATGTTATGTTTTAAAAGTTATAAGTTCTTTTAATAATTGTGTATTGGATCTACTTTTAAGAATCAGTTGGCATTTGACGCTCGTTATACTAGGTTGGTAACGGGATTGTGGTGCTCTTAGTTAGTTTGGTTTCTACATGGCCCAAATTAGCCAACCAGATGACGTCCACACCATATCATGCTTAGGGTGCTAGGAGAGCCATCTTGGAACGTCTGGGCACACGTGAGGGTGTGATTTGTTTGTTGGTTTGACGAGGACAGGGGGTGATCTGTAAACTAGTCATTGAGTATCTCTCCAACGGTTGCGTGCTCGCCCACCGTCCATGGTTAGCACCGGGGGCTGGTCGAGGCGTGGATTCGGGGTTTGGTGGTGTCTGGTCTGTCATATCCACATGGTAGGCTGACTGGCTTCGGTGGTCGAGGGTCGACCGGGGTAGAGGGGAGGGAGCAGGAGTGGAAAATTTTACGAAGCAAGGGCGGAACAGTGGCAGTATCGGGGTAGGGTGGGGTGGCAGAGGTGGAAGGGTGTAAGGTACGCTGTGGTGTGGTTACAAATGCACGGGAAGGCTGTTCGGGAGCATGGAGGGAAGAGAAGAGGATGGCGGAGAAGAAAAGAAAAAGAGCCTGCTGCTAGGGCGGGCATAGGCGGGGGGGGGTCCCCGGGGGTAGGAATGCGAATAGTGGGGGGCGCGGGGGTGTATGCGGAGGAGGGGGGGGCCAAGGATTCCGTAGGGGACTCGGAGTATAGATATAGGGAGGGTGGGGGGGGGTAGGGGGGGAGTGGTGGGTTTGTGATAGTAGGTAGGATCCCACAGGGAGGAGGGCAAAGCGTCATGTGCGGGGGTGCGCCTTAAGTTACAACGGGGGTTAGATTGCCGCGGGCCCAGTGAACTGGGCGGGGAAATGAGGGGTCCATGGGGGTGGGAGAAAAGGTGGGGTGCAGGGGTGTTTATAATAAGCGGCACAAGACCCTGTTTTGCAGAGGCAGAAGGACAGGGGCCGGAAACAACTGGGACAGAGAGGGGAGTATAACAGTCGTCCGGATGGTAGTCATGCTCTAAAACTCGGGGGGGGACATCGATGAGGGTGTGCTGTCCAGAATCTGCAGAAGGAGGTATTGCGGAGACAAATAGAGGCCGGCACTGAGCCCTAAAGTCAGGCTTCGGAAGGGGGACGAACGGTGGGGTGGCAACGTGGTGTGCTAGGCCTAACAGGGGGAACGTGGGAGCAACAAAGGAACCGGACGACGGAGCCGACAGCCCGACACGACCCCGACCCGGCGCGAACCCCCGCCCAAAACCACGCGCGCACAGCGGGACACAACAACGGCAAGGCACCGCGCAACTCGGAACGAGGCCCGACCGCGGGCCAGGGCTTCGGGGCCGGGACAGCTCAAGCTGGGGGGAGTCGGTAGGTCTGACCATAACTCGATGGGGGTACCAAACTCCTGCGTTGTCTCCGTTCCGGGTAAAAGCTCAATGAATATGAGAAGGTGGTAGAGTAGTTCCGTTGTCATTCTCTGCATTTATCTCTTCATGGACTTTTCGGCCCTACAACAACGTATCCCAGCCTTCCATTGGACTGGCAAACTTCGACATTTTCATCCCACCCTGCACCCCCTTGTTACCCACCGCGTGTCCTCCACCCCACACTTTTCATCTCTTCAATCCCACCCATTTCAGTCACAAGACCTCAAGCCTGTTTTCATTCCCAATCCTGCGGCAGTGCAAGCTGTATCGGTGCTGGTTTGTTGCTTTGACACAATCCATGATGAAGCGCATTAAACCTTCAGTGAGGATATCGAAGATTCGGAACGATCTTTGAGCAAAGTCGCGTCTGATTCATGAACGGTCGTAGTCTGCTTGCAGGTAACTTCGAGTAAGGTTCCAACATGGCTGCGCACCAGGAACTTGGTAGGAACCACACTTCCTTCCAGCGGTTGCCTGTGTTCTTCCGAAGACCCAACGCTTCCCAGGATCCTTGTGAAAGGTTTGATAAGAATGTTCACTGTTTCACTGTACTGACCTGGAATACTGGCAACCAACCAACCCAATGAGAGGCCATGCGCCTCACAGCCTCAGATTACCCACCCTACCCAACCCTTTCTCTCCGTCAAACGCTTAGGGTCTTCCCGTTGAGTCCTATGGCCAGCACAGCGGTGACTTGTCAAGTACACCCATAAAGGCCAGATCTACTCTCGTCGGGTGTGTAAATACTCGGGATCCAAGTTAGAGCCGCAAGTATGGTCTTTGAGGCCGAATTACGGCACCGAAGGGGGGGGCAGGGGTGTCGGGGGAGTCAATTCTCTGGATAGTAAATGGAGGCAATTCGTCATGCACTATGATGGGTACTGAAACTTGGGTCACCAACAAACCCATCTTTTTCTCTGCTAATTTTCTGAATGATACGGAGCAGCTGCGGTCCGCTCTTAGTGGCCAACCGCGAGGAGGTCAGCCCGCCTCATCAGTCCGAAACCACAAACCAAGCACCGATGCGTTTTTCACAATGTCACCGAACGACGCGGTGACCGCTCGGGGGGCTCGTCGGGGCTTTGCCCACGAGTTGACCCCACTCTCGTCT